>PVHP010015079.1:0-38007 GCA_004024765.1 Zapus hudsonius
GACACTGATGCTTATGCTTTAAGGGCTTCTTGCTAACACATGGTCTTCCTAAGGTCCTTGTGAGAACCCTAACAAATGTGTTTCATGGTTAGTATGATTTTCTAAAATGAATAAAGAAAGAAAATTTCACTGAAGTTTTAGGTCAATAGACTATATTTATGTAGTTTGCAGTTTCTTCCTGGAATTGCTAAAGTATTGCCATCCAGTTCATTATAGGAACAACTTTCAGAAATGATCCTATGAAGTATTGTGAACCATTTATGTCACAAGGTAATGGAAGTCAACATTGGGTATTGACATCAGTTTCTCTCCACCTTATTATTTTAGACAGGGCCTCTTATAGCCTAGAGTTCTCCAATTCATCTAGAATAGCCTGTCATTAAGCTCTAAAGATTATCTTCTCTCCCTCACTTCAGTTCTAGGATTACAGGCATGTACCACTACACCTAGCATTTACATTGGTGCTGGGTTATGAATTCCGGTCCTTGTTATTGTGTGGCCAATACTTTACCCTCCTGAGCCATCTCCCCAGATCCTGGTACAACCTTCTTATTATGCTTTGAGGTAAACAGATCTACAAGTTCCTCTTAACTTGTAAGAATGCCTTGTTAAAAGCAAGATTACAATAGCAGTTAGTGCCCCTAAGAAGTGATCAAGCCTCTTCTGATTACTAGAATGATTTAAGTTCTTCTGCAAGTATGAAACTACACCTAGATTATTACTGAGACTTGCTCAATTCCATGACTCCGATTCTACTGTACAAAGGGATATTGTGCAGAAAAAAACATAAGCAGTTATGGATGGATCATGTTGAGAAAAAAAGATGCTTGTCAAAATAGCCAAAAAGAAAGAACCTCTTTACAGTTGAGCCAGTTCTTTCCAGCCAAAAGTTTCCAGAAATCTTGGTCATGGCCATTTTAAATCTACACATGCAAATCCAAATGGAATTCAACAGGGTTGTGGAGGTAAAGTAGGAAAGAAGCAGACAATGGAGGGACTTCTTTGTTAGTTAAATGACTAACTAGCCTGTGTTCATATTCCCAGGGCTGCATATTCTTTGAGGCGCACACAACCAAAGCCACAAGATGTTTCCCAGCTTGGAGAGTGAGGAAGAATTTCATCATTCAGATCTGCCATTGTACGTGCACCACAAATGTGGTCAACAAAGTCCATTTCTATTAAGTTCTGCAAATGACCCTGCACCAGTAAAATGAGTATATTGGGAGACATTTCAATTATTGACCTTGTGTGTAGGGTAAATAAAATATTAAATGTTTCTCTTATAATATGACAGCCTCTTTGAATTTAAAAATAAATCAAATTTTCCCGGTACTGATGACCAACTGCATTTTGACAGATTTTAGACTTATAAACAGAAATGACCTACTGAAAAGTTTTATAGTGGCTGTTGTGAGAATATTCTGCTTTAAAAGGCTGCTTTCCAAGTTTTTAGAGACTTTATAGAAAACCTACTATATGTTCTCAAAATTCAAGGCTGACCAAAAGAATATGTCAGATACAGGCCATATCTAGCCTGTGGTGGAGACAAGGCTGACTAAATTGCATCTTAGAACCAGGGGATCTATACTTACTTCATTCTTACTTCCATTACCTGCATCACTCTGAACAGAGCTGTCTTTAGGGTGTGGCCACTCCTGAGGTGTAAATATTGAGAATACCCCTCTCCTACTCTCACTTCTTACAGTAAGACTCAAAGACTCATGTGTGGCTGTGTTTTTGATGTTCTAAGGAGACAGTAGATAAGCAAGAGACCTATAACCACAGCCAATCAGTCAACCCAGGATAAGCCAGCCAGCCAGACACCAATGATCTTCAACATAATCTAAAGCAGAAATATAGAGACCCCTAAGACCTCAACAATAAAGCAGCCTTAATACTCACCCACCATGACTCAGGGAACTGAGCGGAAGAGGGGCGGAAAGATTGTAAGAGCCATGGTGGGGGAGAATATCCAGAGACATGGCCCCCCTCAGCAACAACACACAAAGGAGGGTGGAACTGGGTTGACTCCTAGGCTATCCATAACCTCCTACCACATGGACTGACCCAGTTTGCCCATGGAGGAGGATACCCAGATGAGTGGAGACAGGGAAGAAGGAAATCAGGGAATTGGAGACACCAACATATTACTTGCTCATCGGTGTATCTAATTATGTATAATAAAGATATAACAAAAAAAAAAAGATAGGGCCTATGGATCTTTAGATCATTGAGGACTTGCCACAAAGGAACCCTAGTCTTTCTTGTTTCCAACTGGAATACGGTTGCTTCTAAATGGGTCAACTCCTTGATATGTTTCTGCCATGGTGTGCCAAGAAAGTCCTCAAACAAAGGGATCAATTTGCAATACACAGAAACTTCTGAAACTATGAACAACAATCAACCTTTTTTATTTATACGCTATCAATTCAAGTATTTGTTATAATAACAGAATGTTCATATAGTCACCCTGAGGCATTATAACAATTTTGGCTTGAACACTGACTAGAAATTCTAGAGCCAGTGGCTAAATACTTACATAGAAAACTACTCCATGACATAGGAGCAACTTTCAGTCTTATTTTCTTCAAACTTGATCTCGGTCTTGTAGGCTTATCATGGGCTCTTTCTAGACAGATGGATGGAGCATGGATAGACCCGATGCCCGCTTTCTCACATATGTTTGGTTTCTCTGAGGAGTTACTAATTCAAGGTTAGACTTGCAAGAACATTTGAGGGGAAAGGACCTGGGAGGAGCTGAGCAGCTGGGAGAGTCTGAGGTGATAAAACTGGTCAGAACCTTCAAGGGAAAGAAGAAAGGAAGATTGAGAGGAAGACTTAGTTAAGCAGGCAGTTCAGCAAGCCTAGTGGGAAGTCCTAGCAGAAACTTGCCTGCCTCAAGGTCCATGGCACCCTTGGAAACAGTTCCATGGTGTCCCTGCCACTAGCCAAGGCTGGTTACAATGACTGACCCATTTGCTTCTCAGATATTGGGCATCTGAGAGGGCTGTTCTCACAGACCTCATACCTTCATTGACTCCAGTCCTTTTACTACTTAAATCCTTTATAACAGAATTTAGATTAATATTCTAGATTCTTAGTTTTCTCATGTGTATTAATTTTCTTTTTTTCCAACAACAGCAGTGTGCGACTTGTGTTTTATTCACCTCTTTTGTCTTGAGCCTGATTCTCTGACTTCTTAAGGAAGTTCCTTTGTCTTAGTGTCATCAAAACACATGAATAGTAAAGCAACAGAACTGAAGCAATTGAGTTAAAAATACTCTAGTTTAATTTTTATACTGTGATGAAAAGCCATATCATGATAGTCAATGAAAGATTTAGAATCATTTAACAAATTTTGGATACACCATGTACACAGCATGCACATAATGGCTCTCAGTTTACCCCGTGTAATGATAGACTGTTGGCCTACAGAAATACCAAGGTAATAGACTTCAGCAAGGTGAGAGAATAACAAGAAATTTCTTGTTTTGATTATGTCAGATCTAAGCCATTCAGCTACTAAAACATTCAAAATACATTTCAGTTTCTCTTTTTTTCTCAGCTTAGGGGCATCTTATGCTTGACTCCAGTGTGTGACATTTTTATAGTATGGAACTTTCACCCCACCACAAAAAAATACCAGAAAATATATATATATATATACATAACTTCTTCTTTGAGCTATGAAAAGGCCACTTAGAAGCTTTCAGTTATCATGAAGTTATTCTCTCTTTCTTTTCTATCTTCCCTAATTACTTGCACATCTAAATATATATGAAAGGGAGATAAAGGGAAAAAATTCAAAATTATCAGAGTATGACTTTGCATGCTCTGTCTTACAGACATATGAAGTTTATTCTCTCCTTCTCTCTCCCTCTCCCTCCTCTCCTTACTCTATGAATTGTATCTATTTATTAATTTTTGTGTGCATGTGTGTGTTTACGGTTGCAGGCACACCATGACATGCATGTGGAGATCAGAGTTCAACCTTGAGATGTCTGTATCTTCTTTCATTTTCCTTGTGACAGGCATGGATTCTTGCTGTTTCGAACTAAAACCATGCTTGCAGTCCTATGAGCTTGAGCTCTCCTGGCTCTGCCTCCCATTGTCCTAGGTGCCTTGAGATCACTGATGCATGCCCAACTTTTCTTCTGGCTTTCTCTGGGTGCTGGGAATATAGAGTTCATGTAGACAGGCTTTGGCAGCAAGCACTTTAACCACTGAACCATCTCCACAGGCCTTCTATATTTGAAGACTTCTAGCTGCAGCTCCTCCATTCTGAAGACAATGCTATTGAATGGTTGCTTCCATTCAGTCCCTGGTTCTTCAGGTTGTTTCCATGGTTACCTGGACTTTTGGAAGCCCTCCTAGAAAGTCTTTGGAGGAGAATCTACACATATGCTTCAGGACAGATATTTTTCTCCCTCAAGGCCCACAAAACTGGCCCAGAGGAGGAATGCTGCATCTTTGCACCATTTCCCAAAGGGAAGTTCAATTTCTTTCCAGATGCACTTGGCTAAGGTCAATGGCCCATGAAGTTGCTCATTTCCCAGTCCTGATCTCTAGGCTACTCATCTACAAGCACAGGGGCTCCTCAGACTCTACACAGAGTCTGGCACATTCTGTCAAAGGTGAAATTGTATGGCCACATGGTTCTGAGCTGGCAGTAATGTTAATATCCTTTCTCTCTACATTTCCACTCTTTTGATTTTTTTTTTATAGAGACTCAACTTAGGACTAGTTTCATTGGCTCAAAAGCCAAAGTTTGAGAATCAGGGTAAAACATGTACATTGAAATTTCCCATCTTGGTCAGGCACTTTAGGATGCTCTAATTTTAAAATCTTTTTGTCTACTTTGAAACTTCAGTGGTATCATTTGCCTCCTTGCTATGTTGCCTGTAAAGCATTTGGTTGTTTATCCAACTCTGTTTAATTTTTTCATCTATAATTTGGAAATGATATTTGAATTGTGAGGAGTGGATATCTAGGATATAGAAGGAAGCTTTTAAAAAGTTAATTTCCCACCTCCCACTTATCTTCCTTCTCCATAGATAATTAAAACATCACTTTTTTTTGTTAGACCGATGAGAGTTTTGGTAACAATGTTCTACTACAAATCAAATGAAAAATTGCCACTTGCCTCATGATTCAGTGATACGTATTAAACAGATTCATTTTCACATGAATGTTCACTTGGTGTCTGTCAGTTTTCAGGTATAATGATGGATGGTAGGGAAACAGAATGATAGAGGCAAGTGTCATTGGGTGACACTGCTATTCAGGAGACAGTCAGCAGGCTGGCAAATGGGACGGATTATGCACATGTCTTTCTATGGACCTTGGTCTAAAGGATTACAGGTATGAATCAAATACAGGGACCTCAAAACCTCAGATGAACATTAAAAGGTCAACACCCACATTCCCAGTTAAATTTCTACATCCTTCATCATATAATACTGAAGGGAAATACCCTTCTGTAGTAGGCAGGGGACACTGAGTGTTAGGGGATAGAAGGAAGAGGGGAGCTCCTGGGTGTCACTTATGAATTATGACAAGGTGACTGGTTTTGACTTCTAAAAGCTCACAACTTCTTAATCAGTGTTTTTATGAGGAGTGTTTAAAATGATATTGAGAAAAATCAGATTTCTGTCTGAAAGCAACAGTATAAGCAGAAACTATAGCTAGTCATAGTAATTCCTGATTGAGTTGTGTATAAAGCAACCTGATCCAGTAGTTACAGATGCTAACCAACTGGATTTAAATATGTTTTATTGTTTGAAAAGAAAATATTTCCTCCAGGCACATGTATTAGGGGCTTAGTTGCAAGTTGAACTTGAGGAAGTGTTTGGATCCCAGAGGCCCAATGAATGAGTGTAATGAATGAAGAAATCCTTTGATGGATCCATCATCTGGCATACTTGAGTACCAGGGCTTCTTGTCACTGCAAGCCAGATACTGATGCCCCTTTTTGCATCTGGTTTATGTGTGTTGCTTGGGAATTGGACCTGGGCTGACAGGCTTTGTCTTTAACCATGGAGTCATGTTTATGACCAACATTTATTATTAAAAAATGGATTTTTTGTGAAAAAAATTAGGGCTATTCATGTCAAGAAAATTCTCTATGTCAGGTTCCTGAATTTATAAATTGATAACTATTATTGCTAAATTTATAAGCAAATTATAACTTCTAGACAATATAGAGATTTATAAATGTTACTTCTTTAAATGGATAATCTTATCAATCCCTGGTCAGAGAAGTCAAAAACAACATACAACTCTTGAAATACAGAGATGGAATTATATTTATATTAGCCATTTAGGACTCATTGTTCTTTTAAGTAGTTGAACAAAAAGCCATTTCTAAACTCAATGTTTCTTGGTAATTATGAGCAAAATGTTGATGAAGATTTCAGCTAAGAAATGAGAATTTGAGCAAAATAACCTATCTTGTTGTTTTCTTTTGTGTCATCTGAATAGGCACATCACTACTTGCTTGATGGTCAGCTGAAGTACAATCCTATCCTAGAGAGAATGGAAAAATTAATACTTGTGAATTTTTAGGATTAATTGGATGCATTTTTCCATTTTCATTATTTATGGCTCTATTTTTATAGTAGCTACTAAAGAATGAGGATTTTCATCACAATGAATCTCCATTAGGATCTAAAAATGTATAATAGAATATGAATTGCTATTATAATTTCTTTGTAACTACATGCATTCAAAGTTTTGTTTTACTCTAGGGAAAGCAAGAAGTATTCTGTTTTCCGGAAGTATACTTCTTCATATTCATTTCCAGAATAGAAAAAAGAGGGGACCAGCTGTTCCATTAAATTACTTCTAAGTCACTTGCTATATTAATTGTGGTTGTTTCAATATCTCTTTTTATTATCAAGCAGCATATAATTTTCCAACTTGAATGTTCCCTTATGTTACATTTGGATTTGATCAAGCCTATGAATTACAAATGAGGCTCATGAAATATTGCTTCCTTTTAGGTTCACATACCCCCTCAAGACCTCCCCACACCAGGGCTATTTGATAATTCACTGAATTCTTCTTCACTGCATTGAATATTAATATAAAAATAGAGACATGCATTGTAAGGCTTTAACGAGTATCCCAACTGGATTTTTGGATTTGTACAATTGGTTTTTCATTTAATTTTAGGGTGGTTTAGTACTTATATTTCAACATACTACAGAAACCAGAGACACATACTGATTGATTTGGAAAAGATAGAATTTAAAATATATCGTGGACATATTTCCTTATTTTATAAGGAAATCTAAAATCACAGACTTTGTAGACAAGAACCATAAAAGGGAACATTGACATTGTCAGTAAAATTCTTACTCAAATTAGTCAATAATGGTGTTTACTCAGATGATTTGATGAACCAAAGTAAATAAGACATTTTGCCATTAAAAAATTGTAGTTGGGATGTCAGGTAGCCTTTCAAAAGCATTAGAGCTGAAGAATAACCACAGAAGTTTATTGTTTTCTTTTATGTAGAGTATGATTCCCATACTTTAGTACAAATTGAATAAAATTTTTATTGAGTACCCATTGCTTTCCGAAGTGTTCAACTAATTATTGGAGTTTAGTAATTTTTAATTTAAAGCAATGATACATTATTGTATTTTTAATTACAAATTAATGATTTTAAACACTGCATGGCATTTTACTGCCTGTGGCAAAGACAGCATCAATGGGCCTGCTCTGTTCCACTCATGACTCTGAGATTCCTGCGCTTGTCCTCACATGATCCATAGACACCAGGCACCAGATCCATTATACCATTTTCCTTCCTGTTTGAAAGAGGAGCCGTACAGTCTGTATGAGAAAACATCTTAGGAGACATTGTTATTATAGGATGGCATCGAAAGTTAAGTCCTTCACCAAATGGTGGTGGAACCATATTTAAAGAAGAAATGGACTCAGCTCCTTTTCTGCTTCCAAACATGCACACAGCCTTCATAGGGCCAGAAGGTGCTATGTAGGCTTCTTGGGATCAAAGTCTTTGTCAAGTTTCACTGTGCTGTGAACTATCTGTGCTGTACTTGTGACCTCCCAGGCCAGATGGGCCCACTGGGGCAATAATGGCATGGCTGTTATGGATTTGAGATCAGTTCCACAGGAAGGAATTCCTGCCTGGTATGGTGCATCATGTGTAGAATATGTGATTGGAGTTGTCAAAGGACCTTGTGAGGTAGCTACTACTGTGTTTTTTTTCTCTAAATGGTCATGTTGTGCTCATCAAAGTGCCTTCTAAACTCTTTATATTTATGCCCAAAAGTTAGTGCTGACCTCAGCTTTGGTCAGAGAAGCTGAAAGTGCTGAGAATGAGTGACTGTTGACTGCTGAGCCCTAAATGGAACACATATATCACATCTCCTGTTGTAGTCAAATTTCTAGTCGCTGCACAGAAAGAACCCAAGCAAAAGCGGCTTGTGGGGGAATGGGTTTATTTGGCTTACAAACTCAAGACTCCCTCATGGCAGGGAAAATGATGGCATGAGCAGAGGGGTGGACATCACCTCCACCACAGCACTACAAACAATGACAGGAAGGTGTGACAAACACTGGCAAGGGGAAGCTGGTTTATAACTCCCAGAAGCCCACCCCCAACAACACAGCTCCAGCGAGGTTGTAAAACCCAAACTACCATCAGCCAAGGATCGATCACTGAGAACATATTCATTTGTTGTGGGTGACACCTGGATCAAACCATGACAGCTCCCATCCCAAAGCTCAGGAAACATGGTAGAGGGGCCGGAAGAGTATGAGTCAGAGAGAAAAGAGAACTTTCATCTGGGTATGGAATGCCAGTGTACTCAGTCACACAGCATCTGTGACTACATGCAAAAAACCTGCATGGAATCTGGCCTGTCAACATTCCATCATTGGTGGAGGATGTGCTCACGAGGCTGGCCACCCCCCTCCCAGAGGAGCTATTGACAGTTATTGCTAGAGGAAGAGAAACATTGTCTTCAGTTGCCCATGCTTTAGTAAATAATCCCTCACCCAAGTATAAGTAAGCAACACCAATATTTCTGTTCCAAGTTTGATAAAGATCAGTTTCTTTGAGAGAATCTTCTTTACGCCACTTTGTCATTACAAGTGTGCATGTGTCTATCACTATGCCCAGGTGGATGGATACAGGTCATCATTTCTAAATTCTGTATAAAGGAAAGTTTTAAAATGTGGAAAATGGATTAAAATTTAGAGTTGGAAGGTTGTTCCAATTATATTGCACAGTTGATTATACATTAGTAATCATCGAGAAGGTAGTATATGTTAATAATATACAAGTATTTGATCATTGTCAATAATATTCTTTTTGATTTTTAGAAAAGCAGAATAGATTTTCTATGTACACCTTATTTAGTATAACACCAACCACATGTTACCTATCATTTCTTATTGTTTGGATATATAAAAAAGGACTCCACAATCTCAGTGGATTAAAGTAATATTTTTTTTCTCACTCATTTCACACAATCTTTGTGGGTCACTTATAATTCTATTACTGTTGGCTTTCATGACTGTTAGTTTATTGCATATGCTTGTGCCATTGTTTCATATATGTTAAGGACTATCTAGTATCTCAGACAGGCTATTTCTATGGGAGCAGAAGAGAGAAGAGAGAAGGTACACAATATAGAGGAATGGAATAATGGCAGAATGATACAATATCTCTAGAAGCTTCTGCTTGGATATACCACATATCACTGCTGAATTAAATGGTCAAAATGAATGAAATAGTCAAATGTCATATCATGTAGATAGAAAAATACATTCATATGCAAAAACCTGTACATAACTGGCAGTAATCACAAACTATATTAATCTTCCATCATTTCTAATATTTTCCAAACTTGTTTGAAAACACTGAATGCTGATACCTACTGAAACTTTGATTCAGTCACAGTAACTGGCTAAAAAATAGGACAGTGTGACAATTTGTTTCCTGTATTTTGATGCTAAACTCTTCGAGACCCATGGAAAAAATCTATCTGTCCATTGCAAACTGTGCAGTGGTGGTACTAGCAGTTAATTCCAACTAATTGTAGTCTATTCCTCGATCTCTTTTCTTAATGCCTTGGGTCACTTGTGGATTATCTTCTGAAATCCTGCCTAACAGGGGACACCATTTTCCTAGTCTCCAATTGCTGTCCTGTTGTGATAGTATCTTACCCTGGACAACCACTTTTAAATTACCTTTAAAGCATTCTGTAGTCTAACAAGTGACCTCCCCAATACTAGTGGTTTTATATAACAAAGATTAATTTTCACACGTATATCTGTTGGGGTGCCTGAATATCTGCTGTTCCTAACTCTAGGTTGATTGAAGCTTTGTTTCACAAGTCTACCTTCAGAGTTTTGGAACTGAAGAGAAGACTATATCCTGTTTTAGGAGAGGTGAATAAAGAGCGGTGATGAAATCCCTGACTCTTAAAGTTTCTGCCCAGATGAGGGTCATATTCTTTCACACTCCTTTTGCCAAAACAAGTAAAAAGGGCGAGGCTGGTGGCCATCAGGCCAACACATATAATTCTTTTATAGGGAAGGCAATAAATAATTGGAAAAGAATACAATTTACCACATGTATCAAACTTTCAATCCTACCTCTTATTTCTTTGTTTCTTTTGGTAGTTTACTTTCTCTTGGTAAAAATTAAATTGGGGAAGAAAATAAAATAATTAAATTGGGATAGAAGAGCTAATTTATTTGAGCAAATAAATGTCAAACTCTCTCTAAGTACAATACCTGTAATCCATCCTAATGGGTAATATTAGAAGATATTAATCTGATGCTCACGTGTGTTATAAAATTATTTATAAGAGATTAGTCATCAAGCAATGTGAAAATGTTTTGAGAAACAAAACTGTCATGTTAAAAAGTATCTCCAATAGGAATATGTTGAATAATAAAAAATAATGTAATTTAAGTATCTAATATCTCTTGAGAGTTCTTACTTTTCCCTATTCTGTCCTTAATTTTTATCTCAACTTTGTTATAAAAATGAGGACAATGAACCTTAATCAAAGGCTGTGCATGCAACTAGGGAAAAAAGACCACAGAAATGAAGTGACCTCTGATTTGTGACCAGTTCTTGATCATTAAATTTGTATATACCAGTTGTATTGATGTGTCCTTATTTTACAATACATTTCAATAAGTGATGAAATAATGACATAATGATGAGTAACTAAGTAGGCTGTACCTGGATAGGGTGTTTATCTGATGGAAGACATTTGAATCCATGTAGGTAGTTGATATTCCAACACAAAAGCAGATTGGCACAAATTAAAATGAATCCTCAAACATACTTAAATTCTATCATCCATACTGTATGTGAAAATTCTGTCTTCACTGGGGAGGTTCTATAGGAAGAAATAGTCCATCTTCACAGTATGATATACAAATAAGAACTACAATGAGTCTAATTTGATGTTTTTTGTGTATTTCATGTTATAAACATAATTTTAGGAATCAATGAGAGTGAGATATCAGGGTATCATTCTCTTTGCTTTATATTCTCTCTATATATTTTTGGCTTGAAATATCTTTTTATCTTCTCTAGTAATGATCTCAGAGCCAAGGCCACAATCTATGGTCATATCCGGTGATGCTCTGGAAACACACACAGCACATTTGGCAGTGGTTGGGATTCTGGGATTCCTGCCTTGAGCAAATTGAACCTCAGAGAGCCAATATTGGCAGAAGCTCAGTGAACTGCTTTGCATAAACATGCTATTGCACAACCCTGTAACCCTGCACCTGACAGGAGAATTCCAGAGGTGGGAAAGCTCTTTAGAAAGACCGTGTAAATAAGCTGCATTGGCACCCTTACTGCTCAGACCATTGCTTTGCTGAAGTCAGTTGTTATTTCTTCATAAGCCCGGTGATGAATCATTATTTGTCTGTCACTACAGGTGTATAAACTTGGAACTCTTCCTAAGCCTATAAATCAATGAATTGGCGAGGATCTCTTTGGAGACAACTAAATCATATTTAAAAGTTTGGAATCAATCTCAGCTGTTGATATGTGTTTTAAATATAATTTTTGTGTAGTATTATGTATGGTGTGATAGGCGTTATAGAGTGATGTGTGTAGCATATGCACATACTTGTGCAGCTGTACATGCCCTGTGCACATGGAAACTAAAGGAGAAGGATCTCTGATACTACTATGAAGATTAAAATACAACAAATAACATTTATGTTAAAAAAGCAGCTGGGCATGGTGGAACATGCCTTTAATCCCAGCACTAGGAAGGTAGAGTTAAGAGGTCTGACATGAGTTTGAGGTCATCCTGGAAATACAAAGTGAGTTCTAGGTCAGCCTGAGATCAAGTGAGACTCTATCTCAAAAATCCAAAATGAAACAAAAACAACAATATTTGAGGAAGCAGAGGACATTGATAAACAGCACCAGAGATGTTACAAGAATGCAGAGGACACTGCTACATGGAAGAGACCAGCAAGTCAAGAAGTGCTCATCTGTGCAATAGTGATGCTAAACCTAGGGGGCTAATCAACCTCTTGCTGATTGGCTAAGAGATGCATTCAAGGAACTCTCAGCTGGAACTGGGATCCATAGCAAACTATTAGGGAGACCAAGAACCCGGACTCCAAAGGGAAACCCTCACTAATCAGAGGTCTACACAGAGCTACACCCATTAGAATCTCTCCAAATTAACAATGTCCCATTTAATCTATATTGATCTCAATCTCCATTGGAGATTCTGTTTGTATTTTTCAGAAGGCAGAGAGAACTGTGGGCCACCCAGTTTCACCAACAGGACCTGAGATGATGGCTGAAACCCAGGAAAGAGATAAACCACTTCTAACTCATCATCTAGGACCCAAATGAAACCTTTCAGGAAGTGGCAAGATGAGCAAGTTACCTCCAAAGCAAGTCAGATAACCTGTAGAAGGGTAAAGAGAAAAACACTAAGGACAACCAACACAGTCTAAAGCAGAAATCCAGAGACCCTTAAGATCTCAATATTAAAGCAGACTTAAAACTCACTCACAAGGACTCAGGGAACTTTGAGGAAGAGGGGGTGGAATGATTGTAAGAACGATGGTGGGGGAGAACATCCCGACTTTGCCCCCCTTAACAACAAAAATAACACACACACACACACACATATACACACACACAAACTGGCTACTGCTTGTACAATTCATAACCCCTTATCTCATGGACCATTCCAGAAATCCTCCTGAGGAGGGCCTTTAGCAGTGTGGGGACAGGGAAGAGGAAGATGGGGATACCTTCACAAGACTTCCTTATATAATGTATCTAATTATTAACAATACATAAGTTTAAAAACAAAGAAAAAATCAACAAAAAGCCCCAAAGGAATAAAAAAGTTCAGGATTATAAAACATGCTATAATGTTGCCAGAAAAAAAACCTAAATTTATCCTCACATGAAATAAGAAAATAAATCATGATAAGCTGCAACATGTAGAAACTGAAGAAATATTAATGCATAAAGAGCAGAATATTTCATATATAGCAAATACAACTATGGAAGGACTCCTATATATTCTAAAAATTGTTTATCCATGTTCATCAAAATGATTGATTGGCTTAATGTCCTGGAGACATGGCCAATGAAGTAGATTCACTGATTTTTATAATCCTTGTCCATGCACCTAATTTATCAGTATTATATTACTGAAATCAATTTATTCATATGACAGCATTGTCCTGGAGAAATTTTATCACTTACATTAAAAATTACATTTTAATACACTGCGAAAATGCAGTTTCTAAGGGGTTTTAATGTATACTTTAGGGACTGCATGAGTTATCCCTTGCTTCTTACAAAAACAACAACAACAACAGCAACAAAGGAGGTGGAATACAGCTCTGGTTCTATGGATTACTTGAGAGGTCATTGCGCACTGACACCCCTATTCATCCACAGAGCTGGGTGGGCAGAGTCTTGGAACTGTGTGAGCAAAAGCACAGCCACCTGGGAGACAGTTGCACTGAACAGCTCGTTTATTAGGTTGGGGAAGGTGATTTTATGCAGAAGAAAGGAGGAGAGGCGGGGGATAAGTGGTAAGGGGATTGGCCGGGGCAGGGTGGCCTGTGGATGTCTCATGAAAGGATTGGCAGAAGCCAGCTGCATAGATAAGTTGGAAGGACTTTCTTGTTGCCTGGGCCTTGTTATTACCTTGTAGCTGAATTATGTGAACTCCAGTAAACTCAGGCCTTTAATCAGGGTTTGCTGGGGCCTGCCAAGTAGCTGGAGGTTGGGGAGGGAAGAAGTCAGCCGAACTCTTGCTGGTCTCAAGATGACATTATTGGGGTTCCAGGCCAGCCTCAACTTCCCTTTGACCCTGTGTCCTCCAAGCCTCTCAGCAGGGTCCCACACAGCTCAATGGTAGAGTGCTTGCCTAGCATGTCTAAAATTCTAGTTGTGACCCCAAACTCTGTAAAAAAAAATGAAACCAATCAATCATTAATCAATGAAACAGATTCACAGAATCTCAGTGCTCTGAACACTCCATCTTTCTTGCTGGCTGGGATGATTCCTTTATACTTGGGATAGAAGGTCTGTTAGGTGGTTCTTATGCATCTTTCATCTTCTGTGGACCAGAAATACAACTGCAGCATGTTATTATTATGTAATTATATAATTATTATATTATTATGGTGATTTCAAACTACTACCTACATCCATAATTAGATGTTGGCCAAAATAAGTTGCATGGATAAACTCCAAGTTAAGGATTGATGTGCATTTCCTAAGGTTATGTATGACAGAATGTGTACATACAGGCCATGAATTAGATTGATATTTCAATCTTCCTCAAGATTCTAGACTGTCCGTAATCTCAAAGAGGAAAGTTCTTTTGTTTTTCTCTCTTTTACACTTACTAGTACTTTTATATGCCTCAAAATTTCATATGTCAACAGATACAATTCCATTATCATGGAGTATTTTTCTAGTCTGGTTAAAAGAATCTCATGTGTCTCAACATCCTGATCAGTATGTTCTATCTGCCTCTCTTGGCATTATGTCTTCTTCAGAGGCAACGACCTTCGTATATTTCAATGAATGGTATAGTATGTTATTTACTTTAACTGTCATAGTAATCAAATTTCAGGGGAAGCAACTTAGGAAAGGAAGGATTTATTTTAGCCCATGATTTGGGGAAAAAGTCCATGGCATGGTGGCAGGGGCATGAAGTGCCTGGTCACATCGAGACTGTTCAAGAAAGAGAGAGAGAGAGAGAGAGAGAGAGAGAGAGAGAGAGAGAGAGAGAGAGAGAGAGAGAGAGAGAGAGAGAGGACGAGTGCTGCCTGCCCTTCAGTGTTCATCTTCATTGTTTCTTTAGTCTTTATCTAGACTCATCCTGGCTCAATTCTCAGGCTGGGTTGCCCAAGTTGGCACCCAAATCTCAAAAGCCTATTTGTTTACTTTGTAAATCTCTTGATCTCCCTAACACTTGTTCAATGAGTTTTATATATGTTCACTAATATTAATTCTTCAAAGAACACTATTTTTACTCATAACTATGCCTGTGTCTTCCTAACACACAGAAAGAACTCAGTCTTTATTGAAAATAAATCTTCACAATCTGACTAGTCCCTGATCTTGGGTCACATTCTGGATATTTGACTCTTAAACTGATTTCTTCACCTTCCTTACAATGCTGTCTTCTTTCCTCAGACTTTCAGAACTATTAACTGCCCCTAACTTTCAGAGAATCCAGAGCAAGCTGAGTTGTATCACGTGTTTTCCAAACTGTGTCTTAAATTTAATTTCATTACATCGACTAAGGCATTTACTACTCATATTCTAATATTTTGCCATCATTTCCCCCTCTCTCATTCCCCCTCATCATCATGGTTTTATGATTAAAAATTATGTTACTGTTGGATCAATGGAAGTCTGAAAGAAAGCAGAGTAACAAATATCTTCATTTTCCTTACTTGGTTAGAGACACATTATATTTACATATTTTTCCATGTGCTATGCTTTAAACAGTACATATAATTCAATACAAAACACTGATCTCTTTCCTTTTTGTTCTCCTCAAATCATCGACTTCAAACCTGAATTCCTGCATAGCCAAAAAGGAATCCTCTTTAACAATACTAGTTTGTGCCAATACAAGATATAAATATTTTCAGTTTGTGTCTTTAATTATTGGGTCTATTAAGTGAGCTTCCCAAATAATCACTTTGTGATAAATTATAAAATGTTTTGCTAGACCTGTTAAAGGGAATTCTCCTTGATCTCTGGAGTAAAGAGACGGTTCTAGAGATGTGGAATTGAGCACTCTGAAAGGCTGTGAGGACCTTTATTTAGGAACTATTCACAGAGGTCAGAGGTTTCAATGATTTAAGTTAAAAATAATTCAAAAAATACCTTCCAGTCCGCATATTCTCCCTCGTATGTGGTTCCTAACCAGGTTGACTGTAAATTCTACACAAACCAGTCAGGAAAAGTAAGAGTTTGTGAAAGAGGAGTAAGGGATGGGCGTGGGGGTGGGAAGGGGATGACTTAAGCAGGAAGCTAAACCAAAAGTTGTTCAAAAGCATAAAATCCTCATGGGCATACTGTAACCTATTTAGTAAGTAGTGGGCATCTCTTGGCAAGAAGGGCTGTGAATAGAAGGGGAGAGAGTCTAAGCCAGTGAAAAATCCATCAGTCTGGCAACTCCTGGTTCCATTCACCATCTCCTTCCCTTACTGAGCTGTTGACCAAAGTGACCCATGAGCCCCCCCCCCCCAAACAAGACAGGATTCTGTCAAAGCTCTTGAATACCCACCCCAGGCCTGAGGCAAGATCCTGTTGCTGAAGAAACCACAGAAAGTCATCTACCAGCATCGAGAGACCCTATGAGGTCCAGAACAGTAACTAGCCCCCAGACTGTAGTTAGTGCAGAGCTGGAAGCACTGTATAAGCTGCCAGGGGAAGCTGGTCAATAACAGCTGGAGTAAACAGAGACCACTGACATGAAACACAGTCTGCCACCAGGAGTAGCCTAAACACATTGCCTACTGGGAGAGAACAGTGAAACATGAAACGAGCACTTGTGAATGAAGGAGCCCAAGTGGGCGTGGGGGGGAGGCAATCAACAGCTTTTAATTTGGCCAAGTAATTCACTCAGAGCCCTTAACTGGAACTGGGGACTCAGAGCAAAATGCACTGGGAACCAGAATCTTGGGACCCCAAAGAAAAATTAATTCACTGTACAAGTGACTTACAAAGAGGCTACTAACAATTGAATCTAGCTAATTCAGAAATGTGTATCTAAGTTAACCTATCCAGATCTCACTCTCCAGTGGAGATTCTGTTTGTATTTTTCAGAAGGCAGAGAGAGAGAGCAGTGGCTCCTCCAACCCTACCAACAAACTGTAGGCCGATAGCTGACATCCGGGCAAGAGATGAGCCACACTAGATCTTCCATGAAGGATACATACAGAACCCCACAGAGAGTGATGGGATGAGCAAGAGACCCACAACCAAAGCCAATCCGTCAACACAGGATAAACCAGCCAGACAGCAATGATTTCAACACAACCTAAAGCAGAAGTACAAAGACCCCCATAAGACCTCAACAATAAAGCAGCCTTAATACTCACCCATCATGACTCAGGGAACTGAGAGGAAAAGGGTGCAGAAAGATTGGAAGAGCCATGGCAGGGGTGAACTCCCAGAGACATCTCCCTCCTCAGTAACAGCAAACAAAGGGGTGTAGAACCGGGTTTACTCTTGGGCTATACCTCCTACTCCATGGACTGATCCAGACTGCCCACAGAGAAGGATATTCAGCTGACTGGGGACAGGGAAGAGGGAAATTGGGGAAGTGGGGATATCAACTTGTTATTTGCTCACTCAGTGTATCTAATTATGGATAATAAAGAAAAAATACCTTCCAGTCCCCATGCACCTCTGAGTTTGTAACATTTGGTGAGAAGTACTCTTATTATTATTAATATAAAATTATTATATAATTTTGCATCTTTGAACAAGAATTCTGTTGTGTGATAACTTTTTCATTGTTGGAAATATTTAAACTCCGAATTCCAATTGGGTTTGTACTATGTTCATTTTATAAACCATTTGTTCAATAATAGATAACATTTATGATTGTTCATGTAGAATACTCAAGAAAGTTTTAAAAGCAGAAGGAAGGAAGGAAGGAAGAAAGGGGGATAAGGAGAGAATGGAGGGAGAGAGGGAGGAAAGAGAGTTTAATTTTAGTATGTTAAAAATCTTTCAGCAAGTCTGCCATAACCACAGCAGTGGTGAGCTATGGTGTCTTATCCTAACCTCGGCTAAGGGTAAGATTCTGCCAGACAGTTCTGGAGCCAAGCATCAACTTCAGAATGCACAGTTAATGCTTTACTTCTCTGTTCTCCTTCCATCTAAAATATGTGTGTCCAGCATTGTGGCTTCTCTGGGCCACATTGGGTGAAGAACTGTTTTAGTCCATACTTTAGTTGCTCTAAAATGTTTTGATGCATGTTTAGGAAAAAAAGCAGTCAAAGCATAATCTCACTGGTGAGCTTAGTTTCATAGTCTCCCCACCAGCTCTCCATATTGCAGATGAGATAATTATCACAGAGAGAAGTCAAGTGAGTTATCAGGTTACCTAGGGGCCAGACGTTACCGTTCTGGATCTAGCAGGATTTCTTGGTGTTGTTTGATGACACTCTGTGATTTCTTCAGCAATGGGGGGGGGGTAAGACCCTTTTGATGAAGACACCACATTTTTCAGTTGCTGGATAATGAGAGATCATTCTGGAACTGAATTGGGACTCTTGCCCCTACTAGCTGGCTGTCACAGTGCCAGAAAGTGCTATGCAGGCTGGTGAGGAGAAGAGTTATCAGTAGTCTTAATCAGTAGTGGACCCTGCAAGATATACAAGTAGAGTATAATTTTGTAAGTACTGGCTGGTAGTTGTAGCCAATGATACCTTACCTGACCAACATGGACAGTATGATGCCTTTAAAAATCATGGCTTCTTTCTGGTAGGGAAGTTGGACTGGGACTTTCAAGCAAAAAAGCTGGTGACAGTAAGGAGAAAGCATATATCCAAATGATTTGGATACTTCACCATTCCAACACAGAATTATCCTTTTGCCTTTATTAGAATATATAGTAAATATTCTCATGCCTTTGTACATGCTCATCCATATGGATCATATGCTAGCAACACTTTTGGCTAATGAAGATATTCACATTGAGTATAACATAAAAATCAAGTTTGGTAAACTTAGGCTCCATGTATAGTAAATCAAGTTAATGGATTTCTTTGATGAGAATACCTGGAAAGCCTCCATAGAGAGAACAGATACTGAAGCTGGTCAGCAGCATCTGAAAGAACTTAATTAAAAGTAGATATCTTGACATGGGTGAGGAGACAGTGAGAAATCAAGCAGATTCTTATGACTAAGAGTAGTTATAGCAACATAGGCTAGGAGCATGAGTATTGCTATATGATTAAATTTATAGCTTAGGGCAGAGATAGAAAACAGCATCCACATGCCAGCACAGAACAATAGAGAAAGAGAATATTTGGAGTATTGTGCTAAGGAGGTTTCTGAAGCTAATGTGGGCTCTACTAAAAATAATACATTAATATAATCTTTGTAATCTTGGGCTCCAGAGAAGTAAATGATGGCTTATTGTCTATATAGTATTTTTAGCAATTTATAGAAACTCACTGGCATTTAAAAGCAAGTTCCCAAGAGGTAAAATAATTTACATGACTGCATAGAAAGACATAAGAGCTTCATAAAGATGACAGTTAAATAAGCTGTAAGAAAAAGAAAAGTTTCCCTATACTACTATTTTTGTATAGACAGGGAAATCATCTATCATTGATAGTACTTGTTGATAGAGGGGAGAAATACAATCTACAGATAAGAATGCAGCAGCCTCCTCCTCTGTGTTTCTGAGGCATGTCTTGAAGCAGACAGAGTACTCTCTAGCTGGGGTAAGTCTGCATATGATTTGGGGTAGGAAATTTAAGGCTCATATAGTTTTAGTGCAAGTACACTTGTTTTTAATGGCTAGCTCTATGTTTAGTTCTTTATAGTATTGGGTTTTTCTTTCACAACATATAAAACATAAACTTGGTGATATTGCTTATCTGTTTAGTTGTGTAAATTAGACTTCAGTTTTCTCTTAGAGTGCAAATTTTCTGTCCCAAAAGAAAAACTGTCTATGCTCAGCCTTGCAATTGGTTTCTCAAGGCCTGGGTGTCTGATGAGAAGCGATGTAGTAATAAAGTTTTATATATATATATATATATATATATATATATATAATCAGTCATTAATTGAAAGAGAGAGAGAGAGAGAGAGAGAGAGAGAAAGAGAAGAGATGTACCAGAGCCTCTTGTCACTGCAAACAAACTCCAGATGCATGTACCATTTTATGCATCTGGCATTTTGTGGGGACCAGGAAATTGGACCCAGGCCAACATTCCTTGCAAGTAGCATCTTTAACTGCTGAGCCAGGTTTCCAGCCCTCAAATTTATCTTTTTAACAGAAAATCTTTCTCTTTTATGCAACTTCAGAAAGTGATTAGCATATGGATTCTTAATGTCTTACGAGACTTGGTTTGTTCTTTTCTTTAAAAATTTAGTTTATTCATAATTAAATTAGCATGTAAGGTATTTCTGAAAATGTTGAGATGGAAATTGAATATTTGCTTCCTTTTTTTTCAAAAGATAAGCTAGAAAATAAAGAACATTTTAAAGGTATGCCTAATTTGAATATCTTTTATATGTTAGTATATCTATATATAATTCAGGAAATTGGTACAAGATAGGTTACCAATATATATTTATTTCATCAATCAACAAAAGTGAATTGGCTTTGTACTAAGGGTGGTCGCACACAGGTTCTAATCTTGTAGCACTTTCAGTATAGATGAGATTTGCCTTTTCT
Source organism: Zapus hudsonius (assembly GCA_004024765.1). Classification (NCBI taxonomy): domain Eukaryota; kingdom Metazoa; phylum Chordata; class Mammalia; order Rodentia; family Dipodidae; genus Zapus; species Zapus hudsonius. The sequence goes on from PVHP010015079.1 coordinate 20,952, forward strand.
TCTTTCTTTATTGTTCTCATAATGGAGAAATTGAGTTAACAATATCAGAGAGAACATATGCTTGAAAGATTTCCATGGATCTAAAAAGGTATTCATTATTGTTGGATTTGGTCTTAAGTGATTAACATAGCTAAAGAACATGCTCAAATTTGAGGCTCAGTGGAAAATTCGTAGGAAAGATCACTATCACACAGTTAAGGATAAAAATGCAAGTGATTACTTGTTATGTCTGTTAATAACAAGACAATGAGTATTTTAAGACAGCTTGCATGACAGAAATGTTAAATTTGACACATGGTTTAAAAATAAAGTACTTATACTTCATGGCCTCAAATGTTTGAAATTTCATATTTAAGGAGATTTTTGTATGACAGAAAATGAAGAGCCATGCATACTTCCGATTTTTTGAATAAGCTGAGTGATGATATAATTTGTCACACAAAGCAGATGCTTTTGAAAATGGAAAGGATTGATTCTAAGAAGTGTTTCCTAGAAATGAGGCACAATCCTAGCTTTCAAAGATAAAGTGGAATGCATGGTCTTACTATATGCTGCAGATCTTAGAGTGATGGAAAAATGGATTTGTCTTCTTCTATATCTCCATGTAAACAGATCCCTTCACTATCTCAGTGTGTTATTTTTAAAGTATTTTATTTATTTATTTACAAGGAGAGAGAGAGAAAGAGAGAGCAGGAGAGAGAGAGAGAGAGAGAGAGAGAGAGAGAGAGAGAGAGAGAGAGAGAGAGAATAGGCACACCAGGACCTCCAGCTGCTACAAACATCTCCAGATGCATACAGCACTCTGTCCATCTGTCTTTATGTGGGTATTAGGGCCATTAGGTTTTGCAGGCAAGCATCTTAACCACTGAGCCATACATATCTCCTGCCCTCAGTGTTATTTTTGGTTAAAATACTGTTTACATTTAAATAGTAATTTTTAAAAAGAAAATTTTAATAGCATTTCCTTAATTTTTTGGATTTGGGATATGTTCTACACTTTACTAATGTTGGTTTTATCTGCTGATTTTTACTGTAGAAAATTAAAGCAGAGCAGTTCAATAATACTAATTTTATTTAAAACCCTGCATTTAGGGCTAAAAATTAGATTTGTACTTCTGAAATGATATGATATATTTGCATGGCCCCACTCTTTCCATTAAATACAGCTGAAACCCAGGGGCAATATACATAAGACAAACACAAGAAGATTGAAAGTTCAGGTTAAATGCTAGGAAGCTCAAGGGACTAAGAACTAATCTGATAGTATGGCTCGTGTTTTCCTTTAGCCTCGTAGGTCCTATAGTGATTCCTGGAGAAGACTACAATCCAGAATGCTGTGGATTTAGACTTAACAAACAAGCAAAATCCACAAGAAACCTGTCTCTTTAGGGATGGCCTACCAAAGGATGACAGCAAGAAAGAAAGGTGATAGCAGTCAACCACCACAGGTGAAAACAAAAAACAAAACAAAACAAAATAATAATAAAGCAGGTATGATTCCACCCCATCTCTTCCATCAGCAGAAGCCAAGTGAGGAATTCAGACCTCCATCTTTCCCAGGATATAAGGATGCACTCACCCTCCCACTACCATCACCAACTGATCTGAAAGGCCTTGAAGGTATATCAAGGATCTGCTCTGGCCTCTTGCTGGGAAAGATCAAAAGGGGCCTTAAAGAGGGTCAGGAGTTTTGTGATAATTCTGTACTACCAAAGCTACACCTCATGTCCTCTTGACCTAGTGAAGGAGGAAGGCACTGTACAGCAGTATTGAAGCAGCACCTTCTGTCTTGACCTCAGGGTAGTCTGTGCAGAGATTCAGTGGTGGAAGGTGATTACCCACTTCTCCCATGAGTTAGAAAACTCCTCCTAGCTGCCTTGAGAAAGTAGAATAATAAAACCAATGTAAATCAAGCCTAAGGATGAAATAGTAAGAGAAGAAATCAGTGAAATTGAAGATGTGGAAACACAAAGGAAATCAAAGACTAAAGCTGGTTCTTTAAAACTAACAATACAATAGATAAAGCTATATAACAAAATTGACAAAGTAAAAACACTAGATATAACATGAAATCACACAGATAATATTGCCACCGATTCTTTGGCATCAAATAATAAATGGATATTCAAACTATATGCAGATAAATTTGATGATGTAAATGAAATGAACCAATCTCTAGAGGCAAAATTGAACCTTCACCTACATGTCACAGCTGATACAAAATTTCACTAAGAATGTATCAAAATTTAAATATAAAAATTAAAAAAAACCCTCTTGGGATGTATCATATAAGTAATAGTATCTAAGGTTCATTGAAGAATTTTAAAATATAAATTTATTTGCATGGTATACAAAGGCAAACCATAATAGCAGTAAGCTGATTTCTTCAGAAGTAAGAAATTATAGTTAGAAAAAGCATTGATATGAAAAGACAAGCTACAAAATTTGAGAAAAATACATGCAAAGCACATGTCGGATGTAGAGACATCTATCTTGACTAAATAAATCTCAAAACTCAACATTAAAAAATAAAACTATTTTTAAACAAATGGATAAAACACATGCAGAGACAGTTCATCAAAAGAGATATACTTATGGCAAATAAGTCCATGAATAGTTGTTGAACATTACAAACCCTTAAAGATATGAACAATTATATGATGATGAGATATTACTATGAACCTGTTAGAGAAAAAAAACCCAAGGAGATGTAACTCCATGGTAAAGTGCTTTCTTTCCACACATGATGCCCTGGATTTCATTATGAGCACCATGCATTTATACACATAATGATAATGCCAAATGCCTGTTAAATGTAGAAAAATAGACCTCTCATTTGTTGTTAGTTAGGATTTAAAATGGTACAACATTTTTAAATGAAACAATAGCTGTTTCTTAAAAAAGAAAAATTGCATGTTCTAAGTCAGCCATTAAACTCCTGGGCATTTATCCAAAAAAAAAATGAAAAGAAAAAATGAAAAATTGGCATACTATTTTTCTCATAGCAGCTTTATTTGTAATAACCTCAAATTGGGAACAATCACATTGTCCCCAAGTAAGTGAATAAAGAGTAGGACAACCATTCTTGAAAACATGACTTAACAATGAAAATAAAAGAGCTATTGATACACGTAAGAGCTTGCATCATCCCCAGGAGAATTGTGCTACCTGGAACGAGCCAATCTCAAAAGGTCATATACTGTATGATTCAATTTAAATAAAATTCCTAATAATAAAATTATTGAAAGAGAAAACATTAGTGTTTTCCCGGGATAGGAAATGATGAAGGAAAGGGCACGGATGTGACTATAAGCATATGACATCTTTGCAATGATGTAGTTTTATATTTAATTGTGCTGATGGTTACTCAAACACTCCTGCCCTACAATGTTTAATCTTGTTAACCACTTGAAATCTTTAACTAGATCTCCCTACAACAGACAGATTTCTCTTATTTTCCCCTCTCTATCCATTTCCCTCTTTCTCAACTGACTTTTAGTGTTTCTTATTTGTTTTACAACTTTATTCTCTATTCACTGTGTATATGCTTCCTGCATGATTTCATAGCTCTATAAAGTATAGTGGTCTGAATGTAAAATATCTCTGGTAGTCTTATGTGTTTGAATACTTAATCCCTAGCTGGTAGAACTGACTGGAAATTTGGAGGTGGTGCCTTGTTGAACGAGATATGTCACTGGGGGGAGGGTGGCCTTTGGATAATACAGCCAAACTCTATTTGTAGCCCTTAATTCACTCTTACTTCCTCTCTGCTGATGTGAAGATGTGATACTTGGATGTCTGCTCCTGACATGCATTCCATAGCCATGATGAAACTTCTCAAAACTGAGTGGAACCCTCATCCACTGTTGGTGGGAATGCAAACTTATACAATCACTAAGGAAATCATTGTAGAGGCTCCCGACAAAGATGAAAATAGAGCTACCAACTGACCCAGCTATTCCTCTACTGGGCATCTAACCTAAAGGCTCCTCTCTCCAATACAGAGACATTTGGTCAACCATGTTTATAACTGGTCAAGTCACAATAGCTAAGAACTGGAGTCAACCCAGGTGCCCATTGCTGGGTGAATGGATATCAAAGTTGTGGCATATATGCAATGGAATTCTACACATCGGTAAGACAAAATGGTGTAATAAAATTTCCAGGAAAATAGATGGATCTGGAACAGGTCATACTCATCAAACTCACACAAGAGCATAAAGACTAATGCCACATATTCTCCCTCACCTGTGGTTCCTAAACAGAATCAGCTTGAATTACAAGCAAACCTGACATACAACTCAAGAGACAGATAATAGGGATGGAAGGGCTGGGAGGGAGTGGAAGGGTGGAGTGAGGTATACACAAAACTAAATCCAAAATGATGGTACCATAGAACCCTTACTCTTGGACAGCAGGCTAAATGACATAACCCTTCAAAGAAATATGGGGGTATCATTTGATAAGAAGGGCTCTGAATAGAGTGGTATGAAGCCTAACCCTAATTCAATTGGCACTGGCTGTAAATACCACTACCAGAAATCGGTTACGACCCACATTGAGATGTTATAGGACAGACCTTCAAGGTCCCACAAACTAGACAGGCTTCTGTCAAAGAACTTGATTACCAGCACGAGGTAAAAGATAAGATCCTATTACTGAAGACACCACAGGCTTCCAACTCACAACATTAAGAGACCTGGTTGATATCTGGAAGGAAGCCAGGTCCCAGATGGTTAGTTTGCATAGTGCTAGAAAACACACATGAGCTGCCTGGAGAAATAGGTCAACAATGTTGGGAGAAAAAGCAGGTGACACTGCTATTGGACAGCAATCAGCATGAAAAGTTGTACATACCTGTGTAGTAGTGGACACTCAATTTGGGTTGATAATCAAGGGCCTTCTGATTGGCTAAGAAAGTGGTAAGGAACCATTAGCTGGGATCCAAGCCAAATTCCTATGGAGACCAAGAATCTGAACTCCAAAGAGAAGTGTCCACTAGCCATGGATCTAAAGAGAGATCACACACATTACAGTCTTGCCAAATTGGCAATGCTTACCCCATTTGAACTGTGCTTATCTCACTCTTTGCTGGAGAATTTGTTTTTATCTTTCAGAAGGCAGCAAGAACCGCAGACAACTTAGTTCTACCAACCAGACCAGAAATGCTAGCTGACTCCTGGAAGGAGAGGAACCACCACTAACACATCAGCTAGGGCACAGAGGAAGCAGAGAGATGAGCAAGAGTGCTGCTTCCACAGCAGGCTGACAATCTGAGCCATGGGGAAGAAGACAGACACTGTGGATACTCAAAAGGTTACAAAGCAGAAATCCAGACGCTGCTCAACACTAAAGTAGACTTAAAATTCACCTACCATGTTTCTTATAATCATTCCATCCCCTCTTCCACAAAGTTCCCTGAGCCATGGTGGGTGGATACCCAGAGGAATTGCCCCCCACCCCAATGACTGATTACTGTTATACCCTCAATTCCATGGAGCATATCAGTAATCCCAATGAGGAGTGTCTTCAGTGGAATGGGGGCAGGGAGGAGGGAAACAGAGGTACCAACACATGACTTGTATATACAAAGTTTCTGCTTAAGAAAAAAAAATCTGTAAGTGGAAATAAACCTTTTTTTTTTTTTTTTTTTTTTTTTTTTTTTGCCCATAGGTGTTTTGTCCCAGCAATGAGATGGTAACTGATCCAGAAGGTATGCTTGGATCATGATCTTTCAATGTTGCTCTTATAATGTAATACAGTGTTTGGACAATGGAAAACAAGCACGTTTTTCTTGAAAAAAGTTAAAGCACAAATGGATAACTGTCCACTAAAATCTCCTCTGTCTTCATTCATCATAAGGAGTTGTTGCAAAGAAGCAGTTTCTTAGCCACTCTAGTTCTCAGCTTCTGTTCCTGTAGTGAATCCACAAAACCACTTACCAGCCATGGGATATGAGTGCCATTGTCAGAATCACTCCTTGAGGCCAAGATGAAGAGCTCTAGAAAGCACTCTGGATCTCACCACTAGTGTCTGGAGGACAGCTGCCCATCAGACAGGAACACCTACAGTCAAAATGAGAAATTGACCTCTTGGTTAGCATAATAAGTTTAGGATTTTTGTTATGATAGTTAAACAAAAACAGACTATATTAATCAAAGAGAACAAAATCATTAATACATAAGTGAATTCAAGACAGGGATCATGTATCTTTAGAATCTGTGGAAATCATCATATTGGCAAGGCAAAACATAAAACCCATGCAAGACAGATGAGACTCTGTGAAAGTCTGTAGAGCTGGCAGCCAAGACCATGCAGCATGCTGAAATGCAAAAGAAAGTGATTTCAACAGAGGGGACAGACTCAACATTGTCAAATATTGAGAGGAATAAAGAATGATCATATCTAACAAAAGGAAAGTAAATTTTAAGGGGAACCCTGAACCATTGCAGAGTTGTAAGGGTCTTTATAGATAGAGGTGGTATCTGATGGAGAAAGTGAAGCCATTATCATGTTCAATAACATGCAACAAGAATGTTTATTTATTTATAATTTTAACATGTATGTCACTGATGCTCAGTCAAGAAATCTGTCTCTCCCCCTGCTTTACCTGCTGTGTTCTTTCTTCTGCTAGGGAAAAAGGTGACAGAGAAAATGTTACACACTGACATTACTAGCTAGCACTTTAATCTCTGGAGGAGGCATTATTAAAGTTCAATTTCATCCTGTTTTCATTGTCCTAGAGTGCTTGCCAATATACATTCTTTGTTCTTTATAATGTACCAGGGATTAATACAATCTTATTCATTGTTTCCCTCCAAGGACAGTGAATTAAACTATTTAATCTAATAGTCTTTCAAATCAAATGATGTGTTCTTTATTCACTTTCTGTACTATTAATTTTCATGAGGAGACACTGCTCTCATCTTTAGACTTCCTCTTCTGGCTCCTTCCCTTCATTCTCTCTTCCTTCTTCTTACCTCTTTGCTATGGATATTATTCAAGGTCTTATTCTATCCTCTCGTTGTTTTGCTGTTCACTGGCCTGTTCTGTTTCCAATTAGCATTTGACTTAATCTAATTGTTTTCTTGGGTAGGCCAGATTTTTCAGCATAGATCAATTATCTGGGAAATGAAATAAAACTAGGGTCAGGTTGATCGAGTCCTGAGGGATTAACTCTGAATCATACAGTTGTGATCTTGTGAGGGAAAAGGGACAGTTCAATTTGGGGTGTCCAGTATGCATGATGAATTTCAACTTCATATCAACACGTGAACACCTAGCTTTCCCAGCTGTACAGAATGACGTTTCCACAGTCTCATGTCTTTTGTACCCAACCAGAACTCTCGGACTACTTGCATGGTGGGGTTATTTGGAAAAGGGGATAGGCGTAGAACATCACAGACACACAAATGTGAAATTCAACAAAAAGGTTCTTTTAATAGTTTAATAGAATCTATTCCTGACAGCAAGGTCCATGTCCAGCACTCTTTTGTAAAATAAATATTTTATTTGTGTGTGTGTGTGTGTGTGTGTGTGTGTGTGTGTGTGTGTGTGAGAGAGAGAGAGAGAGAGAGAGAGAGAGAGAGAGAGAGAGAGAGAGAGAGAGACAGAACAGGAAAAAAATGGGCCTGCCCAGGCCTCCAGCCACTGCAAACGAACTCTAGATACACACTCCATCTTGTGTATCTGGCTTTACATGGGTACTGGGGAATCAAACTCAGGTCCTTCTGCTTTGCAGGCAAACACTTTAACCACTAAGCCATCTCTCCAGCCCCATGTCTAGCACTTTTCATGCCCAACCTTATAGTCAGTGCCCTACAGATGTGAACACAAGCTTCTTCAGGTCACACACAAGCACACTGATAACTGGAGCAATTCTGCTAGAGTCATCAGCAAGCAAACCAAAATTCAAATGATGGGAATCTTAGAAAAAGACCATAAAACTGTTTAAACAAATAGTGGCTGAAAACTCTCCAAGTTATGAGATGGATATGATAATTTAAGATCATGAATCTCAAAATTCCCCAAAGAGGTGGAATCCAAAGTTCATACAGGCTCATGTGGTAGTTTGAATGTGAAATATACCCCATAAGCTCATATGATTACGGTTTTGCCTTGTTTGTAGCTCCCAGCTGGTGGCAGTTTGGGAGGTGGAGATGGAGGTGGTGTGTCCTTAGGGGTGGACCTTGGTTTCTTAGTCCAGCTCTAAGCCAATACTTAGATGACTTCCACCCAGATATGTGACAACTCCCTGCTTGCCCCATGCTTTCCCACCACAATGAAACTACCCCTTGAATGTGAAAGCTTGAAATAAATAAATTCCTCCCATACACTACTTTTGGTTGGGTGTTTGTCCCAGGAATAGGAATTACCTTCAACATGACACATCATAATTAAATTATGGAATCAAAGATAAACAAATAATGCCGAAAGCAACAATAGAAAAGTGAATTGTTCCATATAAGAATACATTAATAAAGTGGTGATTGGGCTGGAGAGATGGCTTGGCAGTTAAGGCATTTGCCTGCAAAGCAGAAGGACCTGAGTTTGATTCCCCAGTACCCACATAAAAGCCATATGCACATGGTGGCACATGTTGTTTGCAGTGACTGGAAGCCCTGGCTCCCATTCTCTCTCTCTCTCTTTCTCTCTTTCTCTCTCTCTCTCTTCTCTCTCTCAAATAAATAAATAAAAATATTAAAAAAATAAAGTAGTTATTGAATTAGTCACCCAGGAAAAAAAACACAGGAGAATATATTCAAATACTGAAGGGGGAAAAACACAGCTAATTAAACTAGTATATCCAGAGAAATTGTTTGTCAGAAAATAAAGAGAGCTAAAGGCTTTCCAAGAAAAAAATGAAATGGTGGGTCCCAGAAGGATAGGGAAGGGAAAGTGGAAATATATTGGTTAAAGGGTTCAAACTTTTAGTTATGCAACTTAAGTTCTGAAGAGCTAATTAATTACTGTATCATATACTTTGAATTTGCTAAGAGGGTAAATCTCAAGTGTTGTCATAACTGAAATTAAAAATAATTGTGAGATGATGGGTATATTAATGGCTTTGATCACATGAAAATGTAGATGCATATCAAAATATTATATTTTATATGTTACATATATTTAATTTTATTTATTAAACACCTCAATAGGGATGGAAACATGTAACTATACGAAAAGTATTCAGTCAGATCAATCTGTCTTGAAATTGGGACTAAAGTTGCAGATTTTACTTAATAAGTAGTAAGAAGTGGACAGCTTTTAGCAATACCCTGCTTTACATGTTGTTCAAGTCTGTTGAATTAAGGCAAGGAAAAAAATATGGCATTCAGAAGTAGCTATGATATTTACGAAGTGACTGATGATCTGAGATTTTGTCAGTCTTTTCTTTTGGGAAGAGAAAGAATCTAAAAACAAAGCTAGAGAAAAGCTGTGACATCCAAATAGCATTGATTTGGCAGGGGACAGTGATAAACGCTCCTGGACAGGTAAGGAAGGAGGCTACTATGTTCACACAACATACATTAGTAATGTGCAGTAAGGGAACACTGATGTTGCAACCCAGTAAGTAGCAGAAGAACGATATATTATTTTGCTCTCTCAAAATTGGCTAAAATTTTAGAAGAAATCAACCTGCAAAACAGAGATACCTGGGTTGTGGCTTCAGATTGTGGAAAGCACAGCAGTCAATGCTAATCAGGTGAATTCAGATTGGTGAAGTGTAAAGTTCCAACATGTAACTGTTAACTGGAATTAGCAAGTCCTCATTCATACATAATCCATTTCTTTTTGGAAGTGAGTCAAAAATCAAAAAAGTGACTATAATGAGACATCACCCCTGTAATTATATTATAATAAATATGTAAAAGGGAACATGTGACTCAATCTTATGACCTTCCCTTCAACAGCAGTTTTCACTGGCTTGTAGCAAAAGCAGGGAGTCAGAGAGGTTAGAAGCATGAGGAGGATTTGAAGTACCATTGCTGTCATAAAGATGGAGCCTAGGCCATTTGAAGAAGCATTTAGGTAGTTCCTAATAGGTGAGAGCAGCAACACCCGGCTGAGAGCCAAGACAACCCCTGTTCTACAACCACAAAGTTGTAGGGATTACATCAACTATCTGAGTGTTTAGGATGCAGAGGCTTTCTCCAGACCCATCAGAGGAACTATGACCCATACTTTCATTTGTGATTTCAGTCTCATAAAATCTAAATTAGAAAACCCAGTCAAATATTCTCTGAATGATAACCTACACCATGATGGGTGTAATTAATGTTATTTTAGGCAATTACATGTGTATTGATCTTTTATGATGGATAGATGACTAATATACACAATGATTGTATAAGGCAAGCCCTTGCTTGTCTCTGAAAATATACAGATATGTTTGCAGTTGTTTTATTGTAATCTAAACACACTTCAAATGTTATGTCCTCATTTTATTACACTCTTATGCTAGTGTGAAGTCCCTGTTGCTCCTATTATGGTTCTTTTTTGGGTGAGGATCACTTATCATAATCTTTTTGTTCTCAATAATTCAGGTTCAAAGGAATTTAATTTTTTCCCACTGCCATCTCCCTGCATCAATCTACTTATCATGCCTGTATCTCATCCACTTGGAGCAATGTGTTTTACATGTATTTTTCATTTTGATAGAAATAGCCCCAAAGCATGGAAAACTTTAACCCTAAAGAATATTAATTCATAATAACTACATTTCAACTTGGTGCAAAAAGAAAAATAAACAAGATTCAGACTCAAGAGTATTGTCCAGCCTTTCTATCACAGTATGTAGCAAAGCCAGCCTCTCGAGAATATTTTTTCACCATTCCATCCGATTGGTTCTGCAAGCCTGACTGCCACATAAGAAATAGCTTATTCATAGAAAGGCTAGCCAAATCTGTTTAGACCCAAAGTCAGATGAAAGGAAGCACAATTTTATCAGTGACAAAATACTGGAAACCATTTAAATAGTTGTAGCCCATTTCAACACACAGATTAGTTTTGTTTCAGAAGTGAGTACATTGTCTCATAATTTGAAGGAGTGTGGGTCCATGCTCAAGCTGAGCATCTTAACATATCTCCTTGGAGGACTATTCATAACAGCAGGAAATACAATGCAAATTAGAATGGGGAAAACAGCCACCTGTTTACAGGGCTGTGTGCAGGATTTAGAAGCCCAATGATGTCACTTTAGGGAGCCATTGGCTGAGTGGGTAAGTTGACTTTTGCTTAGAGTTTTTTTTTTTAATTTTCTTTTTTAAAAAAATATTTTATTTATTCATTTTCAAGCAGAGAGAGATACATAGATTGAATCCCTCATCTTCTTTTAACTTCAACATAATATATATTCTAATACTTTCAAAGAACACATGCAGCTGGTTTGCAAATGCAGGAGGAAGTGGCTGAGATCCCAAGTGAGCAGTCAATTGTCCTCCCCTCCCTCCTTCTGTAAGAGAATGAGAGAAGGCCCAATCTCCAGGCTGTTTTGCTAGTAGACACAGCTACTTCTCTCTTTTTTTAAAAAACTTTAGTATCCAAAATGAGATACATTTTATGAGCAAATATTGTGTTGGTATTCCCACTTCCCTCCTCCCTGCCCCCAATCCACTGGATATCCTCCTCAGTGGGTATACTGGATCAGTCTATGGGGTAAGGGGGGTTATGGATACATCACGGGAGGCAGCCAGGTCCACCCTCACTTGCTGTGTTGTTGCTGAGGGGGGCAATATCTCTGGATATTCTCTCTCACCATGGCTCTTACAATCCACCCCTTCTTCTACTCAGTTCCCTGAGTCATGGTGGGTGAGTTTTAAGTCTGTTTTATTGTGGAGATCTTAAGAGTTTCTGTGTTTCTACTTCAAGTTGTGTTGGAAGTCATTGGTGTCTGTCCCACTGACTTATGCTGAGTTGACTGATGATATTTGGAGAATGAAGAGACCACTGATATAAAATGTAGACTATTGCCATGAGAAGACTGACCACACCTCCTTCTGGGAGAGAACATCGAGCTAAGTAATATATGATCACTTGTGCAACACAAGCGCCAAAACCTGGGAGGGGGGTAATCAATATCTTTTAAATCGGCCAAGAAATCTTCTCAGTGACAAGGAACCCTTAACTGGAATTGGGACTCAGGGCAAAATCCTATGGGAACCAAAAACTAGGGCTCCAAAAAGAAATCTCCATTACCAGAGAACTACAGAGAGGCTAATTTCAATAGAATTTTGCCAAATTAGAAATGTGTATCTTATTTAACCTATACGAATCTCAGTCTCCGGTGGAAATACTATTTGTATTTTTCAGGAGGCAGTGAAAGAGCCGTGGTCATTCAAACAACACCAATGAGCCACAGGCAGAAGGCTGACATCCCAGGAAGACATGAACCACCCCAGGCCTATCATGTAGACTGCAATTGAAACCCCTGAGAGAGTGGCGGGTTAAGCAGGAGACCTGTAACCACAGACACAACTACTTCTGATGAAGATGGCAATGGAGGTTATTGTGAGAAGACAGAGATGTACAAAAGGGATTTTTGTGGGATTGGGGCTCATTCCTGATGACCTTTCAAGCTCAGGGACTAGTCAGTCATGCTTTGCCTTCCCACTGAGTTTCTACATCAGTTGGGGGATTAAATGTTCTATGAAGGTTTGATATTGGATGATGTGATCATGCAATGTGATAATGGTGGCTTTGTTTTCTCAATGTGACCTGCCCTGGGCTGGAGTTTGCCCATTTAATCAATCATCTGTGTATGAGAAAAGAGAAAGAAAATGTCTTAAGATTCAGAAGAAAGTATTCCATAACCTTCTTAAAGCCTATGCATACTATGAAAGGATACACATTGACACCTTGCATATTCAGTTTTTCTGAGTATTAATGGTTACATTTAAGCAAATTGTCTATGTCGTAGTCAGCCACACATCGCTGGGATGAATCTCCAAACCAGGCATAATTTTGGGGAGGAAAGTATTTATTGAACTAATAAATCCAGGGGAAGTTAAGGAAAAGGTTGGCTCCCTTTCACAGAAGCAAGCAGAGAGAAACCTACCACCAGTACCTGAAGCAAGCACACTGTGTCTCACAAAAATGCAAAACTGCCAGACTGGGGTTCCGGCTTTTCTTTTGCATATCTATCCCTAGTATTTTGCATCCAATTTGAAATACCTCAGGGCTAGACCCCAGGAGGCCAGGCCAAAGTGACACTTACTCCAGCAAGAAGGCCGAAGACAATTCACAATTATAATAAATTCTATTGGAGGACATTTACTCAAAACTACCACAATCTGCTTTTCAAATTCATATTCAAGTGATTTTTATCAAATCAATTTTGATAACATGTTGTTATGTTTCCTGGAAATGTTCTCATAAAAACTCAAGCCTAGTCTTAGAGGTGGAGTTTTACAAAATGCTATGCCAAATTACTTCATAAAATAAACAAAGATAGATATTAGTTAACACAACTACTTGAAAACCTGGAACACAGGAGTTTGGAACTCTATAAATCAGGAAGGGGAAGGAGTTTCAGGATGTGGAAATGCACATAGCAGTGAATTTGAGGAAAATGAATGAGTTGTGAGAGATGCCAGGAAGGGAAGTATTCAGCAGACTTCAGGAATAATAGAGTCTTATATAAATGGTTATTGTTTGATATTTTAATGTGTCATTTATTCTTAGTATTTTTTTATTTCATATAAATTATTGTATATAATATATATGTATAATCTATTGTATTTATATTAGATTATAATTAATACATTATATTAGATATATTAATTACTATTATACTTTTATTATATACTATTAATTACTAATTATAATATCACATACTATGATTATATACTATTAATTAATATATTAATTAATAAAATAATAATTAATATATTAAAATATAAAATATATTATATAATAGTATTAGTTAATAATATATAATAATATAAAGTTACTATATTAATATTATATTGATATAATATATGCTATATATATATATTTGTGTATGCCTGTATAACCAACTCTGCTTACTCTCAGAGAGCAAGCTTCCATGATTCACTGGTAGTTCACTCTCACAAATCAAACTCATTTCCACTTTTCCTCACATACATATCCTGTTACCACAATCAATCAATCATCTGGACACATATGGTTGAAAATATAAAAGTCATCTATTGAAAACAGCCTCACATTGAACCTCATGGCACAGAATGAACTCTGGTATGAATTGGTCCCCCTTGATTTGCATCACTGGTGTTCAATAAAACTTCAATAACTTCAAATACCAGGCCCATGAATATTAAAGATTTCTGAATAAATGAAAATTTGTGGATCTGGTCATCTGGGGAATAACATTTATTTTGCATTGAAATAGGTATAATGTGACAAACTATTATTTGATTAATGAGATTTATAGCTGTGTGTGTGTTGGGGGGTATCTTTTTATGTGGAAGGATCATGAAAAAAGAACTGAATTTCTTTCTGCCAGGAAATAGGGCTGGTTACAGAGTGTCTTGAACTCTGTTTTACTTATATGATTCTTGCTTTTTATACCAGCTGGTCAGGCTTGGACTAGTTGATTGAAGCTAATATAAAAAAAGAATATTAAAGACTGGGCTATCCATGGTCCCCTACCACAAAAACTGATACAGACCACCCACGGAGGAGGATATCCAGCTGACTGGGGATGGGGATGGGGGGGCAATGAGGAATTGGGGATAGCAATTCATTGTTGGCCCATTAAACAATGTAATTCATTATGGACAATAAAAAAGAATATTAAAAATAGAAAATATGCAAATAAAAACTCAAGATGTGTGGTTTAACCTGAAAATAGGACAGTCCGTAAATTAAAAGTAACATGCTACATGGGTATGTAAATAATGGCCAAGAACCTATACTCTGTATTAGTGAACTGTCTCATTACCAATGACCATTTTTTTTTAACTCAACTGCAATCCAAAATAAAACATGGTAAAACAAAATGACTCCTTCCCCACAGGAATCAAATGAACCAATCACCCTCAAAGCTGATAGTTATTGTTTGTCAGCTAAACAACAGTCTTACCTTTGGGTATAATTGATAAAGCAGCTGTTGTCTTTCCAGATAATTTTACCTCTTTTCTCTCGTTTCATTCATTTAGGGTTCTTTTTATTGATACATATTTCTTTTTTTAATATATATTTATTGTCCATAATGAGTTATATTATTTAGTGGGCAAACAATGAGTTGTTATCCAAAATTCCCCAATTCCCCCCCCTCCCCAGCCCCAATCAGCTGGATATCCTACTCTGTGGGTCTTCTGGATCAGTCCTTGTGGCAGGGGACCATGGATAGCCTAGTACTCAGCCTGGTTCTTCTGGCCCAAGTGTGTTGTTACTGAGAGGTGCCATGCCTCTGATAATCACCCCCACCATGGCTCTCACAATCTTTCCGCCCTTCTTCTGCTCAGTTCCCTGAGTCGTGCTGGGTGAGTATTAAGGCTGCTTGAATGTTGTGAGCTTAGGGGGCTTTGTGTCGAAAATTGTTGGTTTCTGTCACCTTGACTTATCCTGTATTGATTGAATGGCTGTGGCTGTGGGTCCCTTGTTCATCCTGTCATTCTCTACAGGGCTCCATATGGATCCTCCACGGTATGACTGTGGTGGCTCATCTCTTGCAAGAATCTCTGCTATCAGCCTAAAGTTGGTTGGAAGGCTTAGATGGGCCACAACTCTTGCTGCATCCTGAAAAATACAAACTCAATCTCCATTGGAGAGTGAGGTCAGTATAGGTTACCAAATATACACAATTCTGGATTACATAGATTCTATTTTTAATAGCCTCCCCGTCAGTCAGTCCCATAGCGTATCTTTTCTCAGGAGCCCAAGAGTACGAGATCCGGTGCGTATCACACTGATTCCCCAGATCCAGTCATAGGCTTCCCCTTACTAAGTAGAACATTTGGCCGAATTTAGAAGCTGTTGATTGTCTCCCCCAGGCCCAGACTCCTCCATTGCACTAGTGCTCCTTTCTTGGTTCGCTGTTCTCTCACAGTAGAAGGTGTGGTTAGCCTACTCATGACCATAGTCTGTTTCATGCCAGTGGTCTCTGTTTACTCCAGTGTCATTGATCAGCTTCCCCTAGCAGCTTGTGCAGTGCCTTCTAGTACTGCACTAATTACCATCTGGGGCTGGATACCATTCTGGACCTTGAAGGGTCTCTCAATGCTGATCGATGGCATTCTGTGGTTTCTTTAGCAACAGGGTTTTGCCTTACGCCTAGTGAGGTCATTCAAGAGTTTGACAGAATTCTGTCTTGTTTTTGGAACCCCATGGGACACTTTGGTCAATAGCTCAGTGAGGTAAGGAACCAGTGGATGGGACCAGGGGTTGTCAGACTGATCAATTATTCACAGGCTCAGACTCTCTCCCCTACTACTCATGGCCCCTCTTGCCTGTCAACACCCACTACTTGCACAGTAGGTTACAGTATGCTCATGAGGATTTTATGTTTTTGAACCTAATTTGTTTTAGCCTCATGCTTAATCCATTCCCCTCCCCCATCCCTTACCCCTCATTCATGGCCTCTCATTTCTTTCTACTAGTCTGTGTAGAGTTTATGGTTATCCTGGTTAAGGACCACATATGAGGGAGAATATGTGGCGTTCGACTCTCTGTTCCTTTGAGTGTTTGCTTAGTAAGATCTGCTCGAACTCAGGCCATTTTTTCCTAAATTTAGATATATCATTTTTCCTTTCAGCTGAGTAAAATTCCATCGTGTAAATATAACAGAGTTTTGCTGTCCATTCCTCCATGGATTGGCATTTGGGTTGATTCCAATTCTTGGCTATTATGAATTGAGCTGCTATAAATATAGTTGTACAAATGTTTCTGCATCGCGATGTGACATCTTGTAGATAGATGCCTAGTAGAGGGATAGCTGGGTCCATTGGTATTTCTATGTCCATTCTGTCTATGAGTCTCCACACTGCTTTCCATAGTGGTTGAACAAGTTTGCAATCCCATCAGATGTGAATGAGGGTTCCTTTTTCCCCGCATCCTCACCAGCAACAATTGTTGT
>PVHP010015080.1:0-37953 GCA_004024765.1 Zapus hudsonius
TACTGTGTGGTTTGCCCAGGGGACACAGGTTGGCTCCACATGACTTCAGCAGCTTGGGACAAAGGTGGTGCTTCCCAAACCTCCTCACCGAGTTGGCCTTGTGATGAAGGGTGTCTTGCAAAACCACTCCACTGCTCCAGTTTTTGATCTTCACATGCTGTGGGCAGGTCAATGGAGGTCCATGCAGCTTGGCTGGGGATTCTGGAGACTTCTAAGAGAGAGAAAAAAAACTAGGTATTCCCACACATGCCTGCAATCTCAGAACTGCATATTCTTCCCCCAGACCAGAGGGCCCTGATTGGGTGTAGTAGGGAGTTATTGCTGGGAACACAGGGCAGGGGACCAGCCCCCAGCCCAGCCCTTTCCCAGAAGCTGGGTCATCGCTGTCTGAGCACTGCAGGTGGCTGGGTCGGAGTCAGACTTCTCTCCTCACTGAGGTCTGGTAAAAGAATTGGAACAGGGAAGCCGGGCGTGGTGGTGCACGCCTTTAATCCCAGCACTTGGGAGGCAGAGGTAGGAGGACTGCCGTGAGTTCAAGGCCACCCTGAGACTACATAGTGAATTCCAGGTCAGCCTGGGCTACAGTGAGACCCTACCTCGAAAAACCAAAAAAAGAAAAAGAAAAAGAATTGGAACAGGGAGACCTAGGCTAGCCATGAGGGAGCCTGCCATAGCCTGGACTGCCCAGGACAGAAACTGGGACAGAGACAGATGCACCCCTGTCTCACTTCCCCAGGAGAATTTTCTCTCTCCCCTATGACCCTGCTGCCTCTCCACAACTCTTGGGGTGAAAAGCCCTCAGGAAGATGGGACCTGTGGCCAGAAGCTGGGAGCTGGGACTGAAGACTTAGTTGCTGAGTCTGCGATCATTTTGGGATGTCTCACCTCTGGCTCAAACTTCCCTTGATTGCCACTCAGGCAAGCCATCTGGGTACCAGTGCACCTTAGAGCTGCCAATCCCACCCGCCAGGACCTGGCTCCCCACTACACCCCAAGTCTGAAACTTTCCTCTTGCTGCTCAGACCCTATGGCTTCCTCTACCCTCCAGCCCAGCCTCCAAAGGGCTGTTTAGCGTGCATCTACCAGGATAAGAGAAGAAGGGGTGAGGGAGGAAGGGGTTTCCCACATCCGTGTGATCCACCAACCTGTGCTGTCCCTGTGTTCGGTTTTGGGACTCCACTCTGGGGCTTGCCAGGGCTTTGACTCTTGATGTCATCTTGTGCCACTGAACTGTGAAAGGAACGCATCTGTCATGACCTGAAACTCACCCAGATTGGCCTTGAACTCAGTGATCCTCCTGAGTTCTGGGATTTAAAAAGTGTGCCACCATGCCTGGCTACCACTCTTGAAATCTAACAGTACCTCATAGTAACTACCCCATAGGAAGGTCTGCCTTCAGCAAGAATCCTGTTAGGTCAGTTCATTAAGAATCTTCCTTCCCGTGGTATTTCCAGTGGAGGGAACATTTCCTTTCACTGACCCCTAACCTGCTCCTTAGCAGCAAAGCTGCTCTTGCCCATGCTGTTCAGAGTTGAGTCTAATCTCTTTCCTCCACTGCAAGATCCCACTGCAGTGGCCCCTGTGCCCAGCATGGGGAACAGTCCCCAATCAAGGCCTCCTCGCTACGTTTTAACAAATACCACTGAAGCTGGGTATAATGGCTCACAGCACTCGAGAGGCTGAGGCAGGACGACTACAAATTTGAGGCCAGCCTGGGCTACAGTAAGACCACTGTCTCAAAATAAATAAATAAATAAAACAGCCACAAAACATGTCATTGAATAACTCTTTTCTTTCTTCCTTTCATTCTTCCTGCTTCTTGTTATTGTGACTGTTGTCTGTTTTTTCCAGACAGGATGTCATGTAGCCAAGGCTGGCCTTGAACTCACTATGTGGCTGTGGATGAACTTGAACTGGTTTTGGGGGGTTGCATGTGTGAGCAGGTGTGTTTGTGCACAGAGTCCAGAGGTTGACGCTGGGTGCCTTCTTCCATCACTCACTACCTTATTTAGTGAGGCAAGGCCTTTCACTTGAACCCAGAGAGTGCTGATTCGGCTAGTCCCCTGTCTCTTCTTCCAGACTGTGAGGATTATAGGCAGGCCATGTCCACCCGGCATTAACATAGGTGCCAGGGACCCTAGGGACAGAACTCTGGTCCTTACATTTGCATGGCAAGTATTTTATCCACCTGGCCATCTCCCCAGCCCTGACCTTGAACTCTTGATCTTCCTGCCTCTCCCTCTCAAGTATTGGGATTACAGGCGTGCATGAGACACCTGGCTAAGTTTTCTTTATCATACCCCGCTGGCCTGAATTGGTATGCCTCACTAGAAAAGTTAAAAAAATAAAATAAAATAAACTATGGTAGCCAGGCGTGGTGGTGCACGCCTTTAATCCCAGCACTCCAGAGGCAGAGGAAGGAGGATCGCCATGAGTTCAAGGCCACCCTGAGACTATATAGTGAATTCCAGGTCAGCCTGGACTAGAGTGAGACTCTACCTCAAAAAACAAAACAAAACAAACAAACAAACACATAAAGCCAAGGTGTAATGAACACGTGGGGCAGCTGAGCCATGGCTGAGCAGATGCAGCCTAGGTGGGAAGATGGAGGTGTGGGGTCCCCACCCCATGACTTACTGCTCCCTCTTTCAGCAACATCCCTCACCCTATCATTCATGGTGTACCCATTCTGGCTTCTCAATTTTGGAGACATCACTGGACAGATAAGAAACGTTAACTAGGCTACAGTAATGGACTAGAGAGCAATGTCATATATGTAACATAAGCATGTAATGTACATATGAATCATTTTAAAAGCTGTCTGAAACCACTGTTCACATGGCTCAGTTAGCCTGGCGATCTGTCGCTGGATGTTTGTGTCTAGTTTTTCTACTCCTGTAAGTAACATCTCAGACAGATGCTCAGATGCTGGCTGTGTGTGTGTGTGTGTGTGTGTGTGTGTGTGTGTGTGTGTGTGTGTGTGTGTGTGGCAGGTTCATGCACCATGCAGGCTCCAGCAGGCCAGTGAGCACCTAAGGGAAGTGCCAGTTTAAAACAAATAAACTCACAACGAATCAGCATGAGGTGATGAACCCATGGGCAATTTAAAAAAACTTTATACTTTTCTGCATCTTCCAAGTTTTAAGAGTTTGTGAATGCTTTTTATAATTGAGGTTTAAAATATTAATATTGAATAAACACAGCTTTGCTCAAACTCTTCGGTCCCATTCTCCCCTCCCCTCTCTACTCAGCAGACTTTTCTCTGGCAACCTGTTAAACAGGATCCAGGGACCAGTAAGAATATTAAAGTTCTGGACACTCAACGGTGTCATGGGGCACGCCTTGAAACCCAACACTTGAGAGGCAGAGGTAGGACTGCCTTGAGTTCTAGACCAGCCTACACAATGTGTTGAGGGACTATAGAACATGTTCCAGGTCGGCCTGGGCTAAAGCGAGACCCTACCTTGAAAAACAAAACAAAAAAGAGATTCCAGACAAACTATGGAATCATGTGTCCTCCTGAACCCGCAGGCACTCCCGCAATAACTGGACCTGCTTAGCGCTTTGCAAGGATGAAGGACCCTAAGGACTTGCCATCCAAGGGAGGGGAGGGGGGTCGTGGTTAGACCCAGAGTATCATCAGCCAGTCCAGCGCTGAGATCTGAGTCTAGGTTTGGCCCTTAGGGTGGCCCAGGGTTCCCTGTGGTCTCACTCCTCCAAGCTAACACTAGCCTGCCTCTCCCTGGGGAGTGGAGTTGGAAAGCGGTCTTATCTGTGGAAGAAGAATCTCTTTGCCCTGTTAACCAACCACATCTATCTAAAGTGAAGCAGGGCTGGGAGTGTGGCTCAGGTCAGGATTCCTAAAGCATTCTCCAGCATCCCAAAATGAAATCAGAAAGAAAGAGAACAGAGCAAGGGAAGGAGGGAAGAAGGAAGGGAGGAAGGAAGGCAAGAAAGGAAGAAAGACAAAGAAAGCAAGGAAGAAAGAAGGGAGAGACGGAGGGAGGAGAGGCAAAGAAATGAAGAAAGGAGGGAGGAGGAAAGCAAGGGAGAGAAAGAGAAAGAAGGAAGAAAAGAGAAGGAAGGAGAAGAAAGGAAAGAAAAAAAGGTCAGAGAAAAGAGAAGAGAAAAAGAAGGAAGGCAGACAAGGCAGGCCCGGTGGCGCCCATCAGTACATCCCATTCCTGGGACCCAGGCGAGCAGATCGCGTCTCCAAAGGGCGCAGCGGGGGCGTTGCGGGGTGCTGGAGCCCCCCGCGGGCCGGGTGCTCCCCGTCCCGGGCCCTCCCTGCCCCGGGCCGGCGGTACCTGGCTGGGCCGACGCGGCGGGCGACCTTGGAGCCGAGGATCCTGCGCAGCAGGCGGCAGAGCCGCGGCCGGGCGGCGTCGCACGCGGTGCTCAGCCCCTCGCGCATGGCCGGCCGCGGCTCCCGCCCGGCCTCCCGCCTAAGTACCGGGGACCCCGTCCCCGCCCCTGGGCGGGTCAGCGGCCCGCTGCGATCCGCCCCGGGCCCCAGGCCACCCCAGGCCACCCCGGCCAGCAGGACAGCATGCATGCGCTTCCCACCCTGGGGCTCTGGGGTCCCTTATTCCCCCATGCAATAGCAATAAAACTCCTACAAAAATCTCCCACTTGACAGTGTATATATAGCCCGACCTTTCCTGTCATTTCCTCTCCCCCTTAGGAAATCCAGTCACGAAGGTGGTTCTGTCTTGTCACCTCCACTCCATTGAGGAGGAAGTTGGAGGAGCAGAGAAATCAAGATTGATTGTCTGGTGAGATAGCGCATGCCTTTAATCCCAGCACTCCGGAGGCAGAGTTGGGAGGATGGCTGTGAGTTCAAGGCCAGCCTGAGACTACAGAGTGAATTCCAGGTCAGCCTAGGCTAGAGCGAGACCCCACATTGAAAAAGAAAACAAGCAAAAAATAAAGTCCTGCTCACCCCTGCCTCTGCTCAACATTAACACACATATTCTCTCTCTCTCTCTCTCTCTCTCTCTCTCTCTCTCTCTCTCTCTCTCTCTCTCTCTCTGTCTCTCTCTCTCTCCTTGCCCCCAGGAAGGGGCTGCAGGGAACCCTCCTGGCCAGATTCAGCGTATTAGACACCAAGCCCAAAGAGGAAAGAGTGAACTTGGGTGTTCTGAGCAGCCTGAAACCCAGATAGAAACATTAGCTCAACTTTGTTCTGAATTCCACATAATTCATTTAAGTATCTTTTTTTTTAAACTGTCTCTTTGTCTCTAAAATAGACATGAGCCCCCTCTTGGACACACTGCTCACTTCGGATTCACTTGTTTACACAAAATACAAAATCCCGGAGAATAGGCTCCTGGTTTGAAAATTCTGTTTTAAAATAAAAATAAAGGATTGCTGTCCTGTTGCTTTCAGACTAAAATCCCCTTTGTAAACTGCTTCCTTTTCCACGAACATCCGGCCATCCAGCTGGCCACCCCGCCAGGAAGCCATCTCCTCTCACCCACCTGCTCCTCTTGTCTCTACCTCCAAACCAGACACCCAAGGGGCTCACCAGAGGAAGCCCTCTTCCAGGCAAAAGCTAGTAACACTCCATTCTCCTACCTCCCCTGCCCCTCTCTCCCACCGTTCATGAAACAAACACCCCTTTAGAGTCCTCCTTGCCCTCTCCTCCCTGACAGCAGGAACTGAGTCCCTTTCCTCTGTTGCTTTCACAGCCCAGCACGTAGTAGGCCCTCAGGGGAAGAGCACTTAGAGCCTTTGGTCTTGGCTCAAATCTCAGCTCCTCCAGTTTCTAGAATCTGGCTTCGAATGATCAATGCAAGGGCTTTGTTGGCATATTGACTTGAAGCACAGTGCCAGGGGAGCAAGCCTTTCATATAAGTGTTAATGCAGCCATCGCCCCAGCCTATATACTTATTGATGGTATAGAGCCCATCCAAGACCTACAGCGTGGCAACTGGTATAGTGGGTATAAACTAGACTTCCCAGTTTGAATGCCAGCACTGCCATTTGTCAACTATTAGATCTTAAAATCGCTCAAACATTCTGGGCTTCCATACCCTCTTCCCTAAAGCCATAGGACTGCTAGAGGGCTTAGTGAATTTAGTGGCTGATACGTTCTCTCCACCTCTACTGTCTGATTGGAGCGTTGCTGCTCTTCCACCCCAGCAAGAAGAGGAGAGTGAAAAACCGACTGTCCAGTTTGCTAGTGTATCTCACAGCCCACGGTAGCTCTGGGCTTTGCCTTGGGTCTGGGCTCCCAAATGATCCACAGATACAAGCCTGTCCTCAGAAGTAAGTGACAGCGCTGTGGGGAGGGATGGGCTTAAGGGCTGAGCCTGGAGGATACAGACTTAATCAAAGAACAGGGATTCAGGATGGTCTGATGAGAAGATGGACCAGGGACCTGAGGAAGGCCAGGCTGGGCAGCTGGGCTGTGTCCTCTGTCAAGCCTCAGTGTGGGGACAGGTCACAGTCAGACTAGAGTAGGAGCATGGCTCGCAGGACGTCAAGTTAATGGGAGAGGTGGACAGCTGGCTGGGTCAAGATGACTAGATGACCGAAGGAAGGGATGAAGCCACTGTGAGTCTTCAGCTTTTTGTTGGGGGAAGGATTCGAGGTAGGGTCTCGCTCTGGCCCAGGCTGACCTGAATTCACTATGTGTCTCAAGGGTGGCCTCGAGCTCACTGGAATCCTCCTACCTATGCCTCCTGAGTGCTGGGATTAAAGGCCCCATTAGTCTGCAGTATTTTGAGACTGAAGTGCCAGCAGGGTATCTACAGGCCACGCAGTGCTGCCCTGTCCCCTATTCCACCTGCGCGTGTCCCCAAGTCTCTCATTTCACCATCTCCTCCAGTTCAACGCTTACAGCACACCTGGGCCACCTTACTCTCTTCCTACAGGAGAGGAATTTGAGGCTCGAAGGCTAGGGACTTTCCAAAGGCCACAGCACTACGAGGTGTGGCAAAGCCACTCGCTTCCTTGCAAGATCCAGTTCTAAAATGCGGCTGCCCAAGACAGGTGAAGACAGATTGTCCCGCTTCTCACCTCCAGGAGGCGCCCTACCCGCTGAAATCCCAGGAAAATCTGGGGCTTGGAGGCTTTGGGGTGGTCCTGTGCAAACCAAAGCTTGAATTTGATTCGCATTGCAGAGGGAACCATCTTTCCATCCGAACCAACCCCAAGACCCAGGCCATCGCTGTGGAGCCTGGCATTCTCCAGACACCTGTCCACTGACCACTTGGTGGACCAGTTCTATGGCCCATCAGGCTTCTCCTAGGCTGGGGTTGGGTTTCCCCATCATCGGCAGTCAGTGAGCCAGCCCTTCCCTTCACAGAGCCTCCAGCGCCTCACCTGAAGTAGGCGACCATAGTGAAGGACCCCTGGAGGTCAGCTGCCATGCACAGCACTTGAGGCGGGTGCACCGTGTGGTCCAGGCAACCAGGAGGCCTCAGTAAATAGTGACCAATGCTGCTGTTTATCTAGTTCTCGGGATGTGAGGACTCACTTCACAAACCACCACGCACATACTTCTCATTTCATCCACAACATTGCAGACAGCTGTGCCTGAGTGAGGTTCAGAGAGCTGAACTTGCCCCAGGTCACACAACAGAGCGGAGATGGCACAGGGGCCATCCTGAGACCCTTCAGCAAGCTGACAGTCACCCGCTCTCACAACTGGTCAGGTTCATGCTTCGGCCAGTCAGGATATCAACCGCTTCTGATCGTGAGGCTCTCCAGCCTCCATTCTCACTCCTCTCGCTTCTTCCTCCAGGTCCCAAGCTCCCTCCAGCTCAGCAGGTGGCCCCACCCTTCCTGAAGCACCTTGAAGACCAGCCCTCAACTAGGAGTCCAGGAGCAGAGCGACCACGTCTAAGTCAGGGTCATGGAGGGGGACAGAGGCCAAGCCAAGGCAGACTGCTTACCTCAGGATGGTGGGAGGGACTTTCCTCACATTGTTGTTAATATCCTTGTCTTCCATGGAGTTGCACTGGTAGGATTTGGTTCTGAACAAGAACTTCCAGGAGCAGTCCATGTCTGTGGCTAAGCAGGACACACTCCAGTGTTCTCTGAGGGGCTGAGGAAGGTGAAGGGGGCGGCAGGGGAAGGTTAAAGAAGTGTTGACAGAATGGGTCCTTCCCACAGTGGCTTGTATCCTGGAGAATCAAGACAAAAAGCAGTTAAGGCTTGAAGAGCCTCTTCCTTCATGCTTATACCCTGGGGTTTAGTCTAAGCCCTTGGAGTTTAGACTGTGGGCACAGTCTACCTTTGTAAAACATGGCTCTTATCAAGAACAAGCCAAATGCCCCCAGAGCCTGTTTTGTGGGACTCAGTAGCTCAGATGACCTGGACAGGGTTCATCTTGCCACTCAGGCAAGGTGGACAAGAGCTGAGTGACCACTGAAACTGTCTGAAGCCAGGTGTGGTGGCACACGCCTTTAGTCCCAGCAAGAGGTAGGAGGATCTCCATGAGTTCAAGGCCATTCTGAGACTGCCTAGTGAATTCCAGGTTAGCCTAGGCTAGAGCAAAACCCTACCTCAAAAAAAAAAAAAAAAACAACTCCTTAGCAGGACATACATAAATAAATCAAAATAAAAACTAAGGTCTGGAGAGATGGCTTAGCAGTTAAGGCGCTCGCCTGCAGAGCCTCATGCCTGAGTTTGATTACCCAGCACCACTTTGTGATCCTGGAGTTCATTTGCAGTGACTGGAGGCCCTATCATGCCCATTCTCTGCCTCTCTTCTCTCTCTGCTTGCAAATAAATAAATATCAAATAAATTTTTAAAGTAAGAAATTAAAAGCAAATGCTTAGCAGGTGCTCCCTCTATCCCTTCTGAATTTTCCAGAGTTTTTCCTTAAAATATGATCACCACAGAAACTATTTGCCAAAAAAAAAAAACCCTCCTGAGCAAGATGTCCTGTTCAATTCCCACAGGACGACACTTGCAGGAGCAGCTGCTCTGACGCAAATGCAACTCACCTCGATCGAGGGTGGCTAGGTTGCTCTTCACAGTGAGGCTGGGCAGACTGGGGCACCTCGGGGTGTCTGAGAGCCCAGGACTCCACTGAGGTGGCTGAGGAGATTCAAACCAGCGACACTGTTTCCTCTGGGTCAGAGTCCACTCCCTGCAAAGCTATGACCCCAGGAAGCTGCCACCAAGTATTTATACCTACTCTGTGCCCTACAGAGCTGTTTTGCATACAGTTATTTATTTATTTCCAAAGGAAGCGTTCCTGGCAGGGTGTGTGGTTAGCTCATTTACAACTGGCTGGCTGGGGTTCCTGGCATGTGGGGACTATGACATCATTCCGTGTGGTGCAGCTTAGGCAAAGCCACCTCTTCCTGGTCCTGGGTCCGAGGCGGTAGCCGTACATCATCAGCAGGGTGGGCACCAAGTCACATAGCCTGCCTTTCAGCATCCAGGGAATTTTTTTTTTTCGTCCTCAGCAGGGAGGTCTCTGGTTAATTTCTGTTTCACTTCCAGTTTGCAGCAGGAGTCCAGGAAATTGGGAAATATTGACAGTATGGAACGTGCTAAAAAGAAGGTTCCAGTTCCAAGAGGCCAGAGATGCCAAGTGATGCCAATATTCCAACCGGACCCTGAAATATTTGTCTTGAGGGTTTTGGAAAGGAAGGAAACGGGTCACTGGCAGGCACTGCAGTAAGTCAGCTTGGGCAGAATGGCAGACAGGAGCTCTGCACTGGGAAAAGTCCTTAAGCTGTAGAAATGATGGTGTAGCTTCTCAGACACAAAATTATACTTGTAAAATTGTTATTTACTATTTATTTATTTATTTATTGGTTTTGTGTAGGTATGGTCTTGCTCTAGCCCAAACTGACCTGGAATTCACTCTGTAGCCTCAGGGTGGCCTTGAACTCATGAGGATACTCCTACCTCTGCCTCCCAAGTGCTGGGATTAAAGGGGTGCACTACCAATCCCGGCCAAAATTACAATTTTCCATAATGTTTTAATTATAGTATTCGTAAATGGTGTGACACTTCCCATTATAAGGTCAAATACCAACCACATTAGGTGAAAGGGACGAAATAGAGGGAAAAGTCCCCTGGAATCTCAGCATCCCACAACATCCTGCTACTGGCCACTCATCCTCCCAAGTTTCCCAAATTCAATTCAACTGCAGGTATTTGTATTTGTCTAAGATACAGGAACTAAAAGTCCCCCAAAAAGATGTGTGGTGACTCAAAGGTGGGTGAATGAATGAATTATTTATTTGCAAGAAGAGACAGAGAGAATGGGCACGCCAGGGCCTCCAGACGCTGCAAAAGAACTCAGATACATGTGCCACTTGGTGAATCTGGCTTTATGTGGGTTCTAGGGAATCGAACCCAAGCCGTCATGCTTTATATTTGGATCTGCATTGCTCAGGGGATGTGCGTAAGAAAGGGCACCCAGGGCAGGGTTTTGAGAGCTGATTAGAAGCTTACCAC
This sequence comes from Zapus hudsonius, assembly GCA_004024765.1. Lineage (NCBI taxonomy): Eukaryota > Metazoa > Chordata > Mammalia > Rodentia > Dipodidae > Zapus > Zapus hudsonius. The sequence goes on from PVHP010015080.1 coordinate 10,430, forward strand.
ACTATATTCCCTAGACCTTCTTATTGCATCCATGTATCTGGCTATACTTGTGACAAATGCATGAATTAATTCAAAGCCCTACAAGGTGGATACTCTAACTCCCCATCTGTGGGATCTTCTAGCATTTCATTGACTTGGCATCAGAATATTTGGTTAAACTTGCTTCCCCACCCCCCTACCCCGAGGCAGTAGGGTCTCACTCGAGCTTGGGCTGACCCGGAATTCACTATGTAGTCTGCCTCCCAAATGCTGAGACCACACCCGGCTGAATTTGCTTTTTTAAAAAATGCCCCTGTTCTGTAATTAAATATTCAACAAAAGGACTTCTGGTGCAGGATGTTTGGGAGTTGTGGCTGGCCCAATACTGTGCCCTCTTACATGCTCCCACGGTGGGTAAAGGGGACTCTCCCAAGCGTTGTCCCTGGAGAGACACCATGTCCTCAGTACCTTGCTGTCACTGTCCCTCACAAGGAACCCCACCACCAAGGGTGAATGAATGATGAATGATGAGTAGAGTCAGGTGGGGCTTCGAAAGGACTGGTTCAGGGTGAGGGTTGGGTGGGTATTTTTCCTTTTCCCCTGCTCTCTGACATCCCAGCCACCATGTCACCTCGGGCACTAGTGTCCTGTCCACCAAACTGTGGTGTTTGGGACAGATGGCAGGGTTGAATATGTTCCCTGAGTTGAAGTCCTTGAGGACTCGGTTAGATCAGCCTGAAGGGTCCTGGGTTCTGGTGATGGCTCACCACTGACGGCCTGTAGGAGGTCACAAAAGCCACCTTTTTCCTCTCCATATTGGACTGTTCACATGACAGAGAGTAACAATGAAAAAGGGGTGATTCAGGATGCAAGACAATGTTCTGAGCTATTGAGCAGAAAGGCAGCAAGACCCCTGCTATGGGTCAGAGAGCAAAGACCCCTGCTATGGGTCAGAGAGCAATAGGTTGACAGCCCACCCTCCAAAGCAGCCACCAACCCTCCAATAATTGCTCCTGTGTATTCATGTATATGTGCACATATGTGCATGTGATGGCTGGGGGCTGATATCAGGTTGCCTTCTTCTATCCCTCACCACCTTATTTTTTTTTTACTCAAAAAATAGGTTTGGGGACCTGGTGTGGTGGCACACACCTTTAACCCCAGCACTCCAGAATCACCGTGAGTTTGACACCACCCTGAGACTACATAGTGAATTTCAGGTCAGCCTGAGCTAGAGTGAGACCCTACCTGTGGAAAAAAATAGGTTTGGGGCTGGAGAGATGGCTAAGCAGTTAAAGGCACTTGCTTGCAAAGCCTCATGGCCCAGATTTGGTTCCCCAGCTCCCATGTAAAGCCAGATGCACAAAGTGACACATGCATCTGGAGTTTGTTTGCAGTGGCAGGAGGCCCTGACACACATATTCTCTCTCTTTCTTCCTCTTTCTCCCTGTCTCAAATAAATAATAAGAAATAAAATTTTAAATAAGCTTTATTTACTTTTTGGGGGTGAAGGTTTGAGATAGGGTCTTGCTCTAGCCCAGGCTGACCTGAAATTGACCATGTAATCTCAGGGTGACCTTGAACTCATGGCAATCCTCCTACCTCTGCCTCCGGAGTGCTTGGATTAAAGATGTTCGCCACCATACTGTGGTATTTACTTTTTAAATCTTAATTGATCTTTTTTTATTTTGACATTTCCACAATGTATATAGTATATTTTGATCTTCTTTCTCCCAATGATCCTCTCTTATCCCCTTCCCTGCTAAAGCCCTTCTTCTTCCCTATTAATCCACTTACTTTCATACCTTTTTGTAACCCAATGAGTTAAATGAGGCTGCGTCCATCATCACGGGGGAATTTATTTACTATGGAATGGGCAGTTTACCAGAAGCTCCACCACTAATGAACCTGACTCCCCTCTCACAGCAACTCTGAGATGCCACTCTGGGAGATCTGGGGCCTCATGTGTCCACCTTTTTTAAAAAAAATAATAATGATTTTTTATTTGACAGAGAAAGAGAGGCAGACAGAGAAAAAGAGTATGGGCATGTCAGGGCCTCCTGCCATTGCAAATGAAATCCAGGCCCATACACCACTTTATGTATCTGGTTTTAGATGGGTCCTGCGGAATCTAACCTGGGCCATCAGGGTTTGCAAGCAAGTGTCTTTAACCACTGAACCATCTCTCCAGCCCCTCCCACCTTTTTTTTTTTTTTTTTGGTAGGGTCTCTGTCTAGTCCAGGCTGACCTGGAATTCATCTGTAATCTCAGGGTGGCCTGGAACACACAGTGATCCTCCTACTTCTGCCTCCCAAGTGCTGGGATTAAAGGTATGCATCACCACGCCCACCTTCTTTTAAAAGTAAGATCTCTTACTGGACCTGTAGCTCACTGATTTGGCCACATTAGCTAGCTAGCAAGACCCAAGGAGCCTCCTGTCTCCACTTCCCCATTTTGGGGGTTACAGGTGCACACCGCTGTGCCTGGCTTTTTACATGGGTGCTGAGGATCCAAACTCAGGTACTCATGCTTGAGTGAGTACTGATTGAGCCGTCTCCTGAACCCAGGACTTTCTATTTTTGAGACAAGGTCTAACTAAGTTGCCCAGGGTGGCCTTGAACTCACTTTGTAGTTCAAGCAGGTCTTGAACTTTCACTCCTCCTGCCTCAGCTCCTAAATAGATGGGGTTACAGGCATGGGCCACCAGGGCCAGCTCAATTCTTGCTTTAAATTCCCATTCTCTTTCTCCCTTCCTTTGTAAGTTGAATTAAATTAAATTTAAGCCGGGGTGAATTTAAAAATAATTTTAATTATTTATTTGCAAGGAGAGCTCTAGAGAGGAAGAGAAAGAGGGAATGTGGGCACACCAGGGCCTCTTGCCGCTGCAAGAACTCCAGGCACAAACACCACTTTGTGCATCTGACTTTATGTGGGTATTGGGGAATTGAACCCGGGCCAGCAGGCTTGGCAAGCAAGTGCCTTAATCGCTGAGCCATCTCTCCATCTCCAATTTATTTTTATTTTGCATAACACAAGATTCATCACTAACTGTTTTTCAGTATAGTTCAGTGATCTTCATTCAGTTACAGCCATCAATGGGGATCCCTGGGAAGTGGTTCTCGAACCTCTGTAGACAGACTCCACAACCCATGAACGCTCAAGTCACTGGCATCATAGTATATAGTACTATGATGTATTTTCATGTAGTATTTTCATATCACCTACACAGCCTCCCGTATACTTTGAATCATCTCTAGATTACTTATTCTGAGTACAGTATAAGTACTGTATACAAAGCTATTACATTGCAGAGCTCATGGAAATAATGACAGGAAAATCTAGTGTAATTGGTGAGTTCCAGACCAGTGAAGTGGATGGTGATCCTGAGGAATGACATCTGAGTTTGTCCTCTGGTTTACACACACACACACACACACACACACACACACACACACACACACACACACGCTAATGCACTAAAATAAAAATAAATTTCTACTTATGATCCACAGTTGGTTGAGTCCATGAATAGGGAACCCATGGATGGGGAACTCAAAAATGTGGGTTGAATGTGTTTGCAATGTTGTGGGACCATCAGCACCACTGTTCTGATTGTTGAACAGGAAGAGAAGTTAAAACAGCAGGAAGGTCGGTATAGAGAGGCTAAGAGACTCGCCACAGTGACACAGCAGACGGCCTCTGAGCGGGAACACACAGTGAGCTTCTAATGCACCTGCGGGGTCTGGGCACGGTGGATGCTGTCATGCTGTCCCCTCTCTAAATTTCCCAGGGCTTCCTGGGCCTGCCTGCATAACCACCTTTCCCTTGGCGTTGCTCACCCAACGAGCGGCATTCCTGGGCCTCTTCTGATGATGGATGTGGCAGGTGAACTCTGCTGGGGAGAAATCACAGAGCACCTTCAAGGGCAGGTGGAGACAGGTGGGCCCATGGCAGCTGGACTCTCTGGGTTATCTCAGGCACTGTGCCAATTTCATGCTGGGACTGAGTCTCTGTCAAATAAAGTGGATCTGTACCTGACCCAGGCATGAACGTGATTCTGCTAGAGCTTGGGGATCAGTGGCTCTAAAGCTTTTTCTTCAGAACGCTGACCAAGGCTGGGATGTAGTTTAGTCCCGAGCATGCACAAGGCCCTGACTCTGATCCAGGGCACTGCATGAAACTCAGTGTTGTGACACACACCTATCTACATAGCAAGTTCAAGGCCAGCCTAGGATACCTGAAACCCCCTCTCAACAAAAATTAAAAAGAAAAGCTTGGCATGGTAGTGCACACCTTTAATCCCAGCACTCAGGAGGCAGAGGTAGGAAGATTGAGTTCCAGGCCACCCTGAGACTACTTGGGAATTCCAGGTCAGCCTAGGCTAGAGCAAGACCCTAACTTGAAAAACCAAAAATAACTAAAGAAATAAATAAACAGATAAAAATAAAAACCAGCAAACAACCTAAGGCTTGAGTCACCATTCAATCCACCCAGAGGTCTTTTGCGCTAGGCATTAAGACTAGTTCCACTTTCTAGACGGCGACTCTGAGGCTCATCGAGATGAAATGAATCAAAGTCAGGCTGGGCTAAAGCCCTGGTGTCCTGAGTTTCCCCTCATCTCATCCTTCTGAGGGACACACTGGGACGGGATTCCAGGAGAGCCTGGCTCCAAGGCACATATTCTGATACCACCCCACCACCTTTCTAGGCTCCCACCCCCACCCCATTTTTGAATACTTATTACTCAGTAAGTACAGCCAGGCCTGGCTTTTGATCATGGTCTAGTCAACCCTCTGGCCACACCATGTGATGAGTGTTGTTACCCTGATCTCAAAATTAATGGCCTCGTATGGCCATTTCACTGCATGTGAGAGTACATTGGAGAGGGGAAGGGAATGGAAGGGAGGGGAGGGGAAGAAAGATAGAACTGAGGTCAAGGCCAGAGCTGAGACAGATCTGCAGCTTAATACTCCTTGATGCTGGTCTCCAGCACTAGCTGTGTGACACCCTGGGAAGAGAAGAGGTGCACACAGAGTCCCTGAGGGTGTGGGCAGCAGAGAAGCTACCTCTCAAAGCCTGGCCCACCTCCTTTGAGAAAACTAACTTCATATTTACTTTGCAGAGGAGTCTGAAGCCCAGAAAGGAGATGGGACTGGACTGAGTCACCCAAGAGCAAGGGGCACAGCTACGATTTGAACCCAGAACTCTGAGGTTCCACAGGTCAGTGTGTTCCATGCTGTGTGTTCACGGGGAGCCTGGTAGGCGTTGTGCTAAGCAAATACATTCAAAGACATCCCTGTTCTCTCTCCCTCCCTCCCAGAATCCGCACAGTGCCAGTGGGAGGGCAGCCCAGGCTCCATGTGGACAAGAAACCTGTCCGCCGCTGCAGTCAGCCTGAGTTCCTCGGCTCCCAGCAGTGTTCAGTGTTGGTGGCAGGGAGGAGCTGGGCACTGTGGTGAGCACTGGATGAGTCCCAGCTGCATGACAACCTGAAATGTCATTGTCCCATTTTGCAGGAGGGAGGCTCCAGTGGGGGTCCCCAGGTCAGAGACCAGAGTGAGAATCTAGCAGTGCCAAAGACAAGGAGCTCTCGGCTACCCCTCCAGAAGGGGCTGTGCTCATCCAGAGGCCTTGGCACACTGGCTGTGCCACTCAGAAGCCAAGAATACCAAGCCTTCAGGGACTAGGATGGCCCGGAAGCTGAGATCCTTTGTTTGTTTGTTTGTTTGTTTTAGACAAGATCTCAAGAATCCCAGGCTGGCCTGGAGAGATGCCTCAGCAGTTAAGGCACTTGCCTCCAGTGCCTAAGGCCCCCGGTTCAATTCCCCAGGACCCACATAAGCCAGACCCACAAGGTGGTGGCCCTGGTGTGCTCTCTCTCTCTCCCTCCCTCTCTCTCTCTCTCTTTCTCTCTCTCTATCTCTGCTTGAAAATGAATAAATATTAAAATGAAAAAATATTTTTTAAAAGACTTTATATATATATATAAAAAAAAAAGAATCCCAGGCTAACCTTGAACACAGTATGTCGCTGAGAATGACCTTGAACTCCTTGTATTTCTGCCTCCACCTCCTGAGTGCTGGGACCACTATACGGGTTTATGTAGTGCAGAGGCTTGGACCCAGGGCTTCCTACATGCTAGGCAAGCGCCCTATCCACTGAGCTACATCCATAGTCCCAGGAGGCCAAAATGCTTTAAATGACAGGGACGCTCAAAGGATAGGAGGAGAGCTGGATGTGGTGGCGCACGCCTTTAATCCCAGCACTTGGGAGGCAGAGGTAGGAGGATCGCCTTGAGTTCAAGGCCACCCTGAGACTACATAGTGAATTCCAGGCCAGCCTGGACTAGAGTGAGACCCTACCTCAAAAAAAAAAGAAAAACAAAAAGAAAAAACATACAAACAGGAGGATTTAGACAGGATGGGAAAGAGAAGGGGGCATCTTGGGCCAATCGAAAGGCCTCACTTGCTGATAAGTGAGCCGGATCGGTCAGGGGATTTCCACCTCATCCAGGAAGCTCCCGTGTATCAGCATGGCACCTACTGTCCCAAGCATGAAGAAAGAAAGACGCGGGAGCCAGGTGCACACTTGTAATCCCAGCAGTTGGGAGGCTGAGGTGGGAGGATTGTCACAGTTTATTGAGGCCAGCCTGAGCTACCCAGCAAGAGCCTGTTTTAAAAAAACAAACCCTGGGTCTTTTTGTTTCTTCTTTTTGGCTGTTCATCCTGCCTAAGCCTCCAGGTCCCTCCTCTGGTGAGCCCCTTGTCTCAGCCTGTCTGAGACGACTCCCTATTCCCACAGTCACATATCCTACCTTGACCAGACCTCACTCCACTCACCTGTCCAAAAAAAAAAAAAGGTTTCTAAGGAGCCTCCAGTTTTGATCACCTGATTCATCTCCGTCCCAGTAAATCCCAGCCCCCAAGCCCCACATCGCATGTTATCTGACCACTAGAGGGCACGAATCACATAAATTCTAGCAGCCAAGGTCCTTGTACCTCCTTCAGTGACAGTTTACCGAAGCAGAGAGATTCTTGCTGAACTGCTCAGGAGGCCCTTCCGGGGTGCTTCGAGCAGGCTGGGCCAGGAGCTGGTAGATGCTCGCTGAGTCCTTGGATGGTCATGCTTGCTGCTGGTGCAGCTTGTGCAGTGGGAGAAGGGGGACCTGGCCTGGCCAACATATGTGTGTGTGTATGTACGCATGCGTGCACACAGAGAGCATGGGCAAGTGCTTTCCCATTGAGCTCTAGCCCTAGCTAAGGGTTTGGTTTCTTGAGCTCACTGTGGAGCAGAGAATGACCTTGAACTTCTGATCCTCCTGCATCTACCTCCCAGATGCTGGGATTACAGGAGTGCAACATCCCACCTGGTTTGTGGGATACTAGGAATCAAGCCCAAAGCTGTGTGCATGCTAGGCAAGCTCTCTATCCACTGGCTACATCCCCAGTCCTATAACCTTATTATTACATTATATTATTTATTTATTTATTTATTTATTTGGTTTTTTTTGAGGTAGGGTCTCACTCTAGCCCAGGCTGACCTGGAATTCACTGTGTAGTCTCAGGGTGGCCTTGAACTCATGGTGATCCTCCTACCTCTGCCTCCCCAGTGCTGGGATTAAAGGCAGGTGCCACCACACCCGGCTTTATTTTATTATTTTTTGAGACAGTATCTATCCATCTCATCCAGGCCTTGAACTTCCAATCCTGCGGCTTCTACTTCCTGGACACATAGATGTGCAACACCATGTCCAGCCATTGTTTTGTTATTAATACTCAACTCCTATCTCAAAGAGGCCCCTTCAGCACCTCCCTTCCTTGGTCAGTTCACTTCTGAGGGGCCTGGTCCATAGTCTCCTTTTTGTGTATCTCTCGTCACCCCTAGTTGATTGGACAAAGGTGGGTAAATCACCCCAGAGCTCCAGAGGCGCCTCTCTGCCTCTAGGGGTAATGCAATATAGGGGGATTGGAGCCCCGAGCAGAGGTCATAGTGAGCATTGAACACTCTTGGGCTTCCTTAATGGCCTAGAATGTTCTACAACAGGCTTATTGGTGTGAGGGGTTTAACTTCTTGGCAGCTTCCTAACGGAGTCTAACATAGGTGCTATTTATTGCTTTATTGAGGAAGTCTTCAAAGTCGTAATAAAAAAAATGGAATTAAAGGAGGGAAGCTTAGAATCGGATAAGGTGCCATACTGGAAAGTACCCTGGTCACAGCCTCGAGGTGTTTCTGAGAGAACCTGGCTGAGATTCCTGTCGGAAAGACAAGAAAAACAGCCGTTCTGTTCCTCTTTCAGAACACAGTTGGCAAACAAAGGCTATCTCTCAGCAGGGCCATCTGCACCTCATAGGATGCGTACTATGGAGACGTGAGGGGACTTGGGCCATTCTCATGATGCTACAGTCTCTTATCCCTAACTGGATGAGGGCCTAAGTGGCAGACCCAGTGCCCAACCCCTGGCCCACTCCTCAGATCTCCTGCAGTGGCCTCTTCCCTTCCTCTAGGGCAGAGCGATGTCTGGGCCCCGAGGCGCAGGGCTCCAGGAGAGGAAGTTCCCCTACAGCATTTGGTTTGGTTTTAATCAGCATTGACTCACTTCTTTTGTTGTAATTCTGTGAGTTTCAACACTAGTGTAGATTCAAGTAATGACAGCCTATTCTGCTAACAGAACCATGACATCCCCCAAAACTGTCTCCTGCCTCACTGTCACCACACCCTGGCCACTCCTGACCCCGCCCCTCGCCCCCCCCCCAGTCACCAGTACAGATGTCATTCGTAGAATTTTCCCTTTGCTAGGTTGTCAAATATGTTCAATTTTTCATCAGTGTGACAAATACTCAAGGAAACAACTTAAAAGGAGGAAGGATTTGCTTGGCTTACAGTTTCGTGGGTTCCAGTCCAAAGTCAGCTGAACTCATTGCTTTGGACCTGAGCCAAGGCAGAGCATTATGGCATCCATAGTATGGAGGAGGCTGCTCACCTCATGACGCCAGAAAGCAGCAGGAGAGAGCAGAGGAGGCAGGTGTGGTGGCAGGCACCTTTAATCCCAGAACTCAGAAGGCCGAGGTAAAAGGATCCCCGAGTTTGAGGCCAGCCTGGGCTATAGATGAGTAAGTTCTAGGTCAGCCTGGGCTAGAGTGAGACTATGCCTCAAGAAATGAATGAGAGAGAGAGAGAGAGAGAGAGAGAGAGAGAGAGAGAGAGAGAGAGAGAGAGAGGAAAGAGCACCAAGTGGGGCTTGGATCTGGTGTTGTGGTTTGTACCTATAGTCACGACACTTGGAAGGCTGAGGCCAAAGATCACTGTGAGTTTGAGGTCAACCTGAGCTACATAGTAAGTTTAAGGCCAGTTTCAGCTTTAAAGTGAGATTCTATCTCAAAAGACCAAAAAAAAGAGAGAGAAAAGAAAAGAAGCCGGGCGTGGTGGCGCACGCCTTTAATCCCAGCACTCGGGAGGCAGAGGTAGGAGGATCGCTGTGAGTTCAAGGCCACCCTGAGACTACAGAGTGAATTCCAGGTCAGCCTGGACTAGAGTGAGACCCTACCTCAAAAAAAAAAGAAAAGAAAAGAAAAGAAAAAAGCCACAGAAAAAGAACAAGGAGGAGACGAATCAGCAACAGCTAAAAGAGCCTTTGGGGACACCCCATATCTGAATGGGATCACACAGTGGGTAACACATGACATGAACATCTTCCTACAGAACAGTGCCATTGAGAGCCGAGAGTCCCCACGCTGCTGGGTATGAAAACTCATTGCATTTTATTGCAGAAAGGTCAGCGCTGTGTGGCTGAAGCTCGCTTGGTTTGGGCAGTTCTGAGGGAGGGGAGCTGCTCTAGGCTTTCACGCAGGCTTTAGGTGGAATACTTGGCACTGGGTGGTTGGGTCTAGGGGTAAGTACATGAGAAACTGCTGGGCTGTTTTCCAGAATGGCTGGAACATCACCTTTCTGCCTCAGTCCCTGGATGGGAGTTCCCATTGTTTCAAGTCCTATCTGGCTCTGCACACTGTCAACCCTTGGTTGCTCACTGTCATCTAGAATTTTCTTTTTTTTTAATCATCAGTTTTATTTTTATTTATTTTTTTCTTTATTAAGCAGAGAGAGAGAGAGAGAGAGAGAGAGAGAGAGAGAGAGAGAGAGAGAGAGAGAGAGAGAGAGAGAGAGAGAGAGAGCGCACCAGGGCCGCCACCTTGTGGATCTGGCTTATGTGGGTCCTGGGGAATGGAACCTGGGGCCTTAGGCACTGGAGGCAAGTGCCTTGACCGCTAAGCCATCTCTCCAGCCCTCATCTAGAATTTTCTAATCGCTAAAGCTGCAGCCCATCCTTGGTGGCTATCTGCATCTGTCTATCTTCTTTGCTGATGTCACATCTTTTGTTCATCATTTAAATTTGTTTTTGTGGGGGTTTGATTCAGGTGTCCTCCATAAACTAATGTGTGCTGAATGCTTGATCCCCAGCTGGTGGCAATTGGGAATTGGAACCTTGTTGGAGCTGTGTTGTGGGGGGCGGGCTTGTAGGGGTTCTAGCCAGCTGCCCCTTGCCAGTGTTTGGCACACTCTCCTGCTGCTGCTGTCCATGTGATGTTGGCCAGGAGGTGATGTCCAGCCTCTGCTCATGCCATCAGTTTCCCTGCCATCATGGAGCTTCCCCTCAAGTCTGTGAGCCAAAACAAACCCTTTCCTCCACAAGCTGCCTTTGTGTGCAGCAACAAGAAGCTGACTGCAACATTCTCTTGCTGATGGATTTGGAGATTGATTATAGGGTCTGGTTCAGACATACAGTTTGCAAGCATCTCCTCCTAGGCTTTTTGATTTTTTATTTTATTTTTTATTTTTGTTTTGGGGGAGGTTTTCGAGATAGGGTCTCACTCTAGCCCAGGCTGACCTGGAATTTACTATGTAGTCTCAGGGTGGCCTTGAATTCATGGTGATCCTCCTACCTCTGCCTCCCGAGTGATTTTTGATTTTTTTAAAAAATATATTTTATTTATTTATTTTCAAGCAGAGAGAGATAGGAGACAGACAGAGAGAATGGGTGCTCCAGGCCTCTAGACGCTGCAAATGAACTCCAAACACATATGCTACTTTGTGCATCTGGTTTTACGTGGGTACTGGGGAATTGAACCTGGGTTATTAGGCTTTGCAGGCAAACACCTTAACCACTGACCCATCTCTCCAGCCATCTTTTTGATTTTTTTTAAAAACAAGAGTCCCTTACAAAGCAAAAATGTGGGCTAAAGAGATGGCTCAGTGGATAACATGCTTGCCACATAACTGAGTCCCGAGTTTAAATTCCCAGACCTCATGAAAATGCCAAAAGCTGTGGGAAGTTTCTGTAATCCCAGCGCACCTATGATGAGAGGAGAGGCAGAGAGAAGAATGTTCCAGAAGCTTGTGAACAGAACAGTGAACAACAACAGGAGACATTGCTTCAATAGTAAGGATCTGTGGGAGTCTAGGAGAGAGACTCCCCCCACAATGCTGAACGGCTCATCCTTAACCCCTTCCCAGTTGGAGCTTTGCTCTGCTTCCAGCAGGATGAAAATGGGTGTTCATAGCTGGGCCTGGTGGCGCACTCCTTCAGTCCCAGCACTCACTCGGGAGGCAGAGGTAGGAGGATCGCCATGAATTCGAGGCCACTCTGAGACTACATAGTGAATTCCAGGTCAGCCTGGACTAGAGTGAGACCCTACCTCGAAAAAACAAAAAAAAGGGGGGGGGAGAAAGAAAGAAAGAAGAAAGAAAGAAAGAAAGAAAGAAAGAAAGAAAGAAAGAAAGAAAGAAAGAAAGAAAGAAAGAAAATAGGTATTGTTTAATTATTTTCTTAGAAACATGTATGTACTTTTTTCTGATGATTTTTTTTTCTTTTCTGCACCCCAATACCCTAACAGCTTGTTTAATTCTTTGGCACCCTGAGATACAAACTCTGGGGGAAGTCCAGTGAGTAAAACTTTAGGTATTCACCCCAATGTCACCAGCCCCTTCCCCACTACAGATCAACTTAAAAGTTGTTCTCTGTCTCCACACACACTCACGCCTGCACACGCACATACACATACATACATACAAAGTAAATAAATAAGTAAAACATTAAAAAAAAATAAAACAGCTGGGTGTGGTGGCGCACGCCTTTAATCCCAGCACTTGGGAGTCAGAGGTAGGAGGATCACCATGAGTTCAAGGCCACCCTGAGACTACAGAGTGAATTCCAGGTCAGCCTGGGCTAGAGGGAGACCCTACCTCAACCCACCCCCCCAAAATAAATCAATTAATTAAAAAAATTAAAATAAAAGGGCTGGAGAGATGGCTCAGCGGTTAAGGCACTTGCCTCCAGTGCCTAAGGCCCTGGGTTCAATTCTCCAGGACCCACATAAACCAGACCCACAAGGTGGTGGCCCTGGTATGCTCTCTCTCTCTCTCTCTCTGTATCTCTCTGCTTGAAAATGAATAAATAAAATATTTTAAAAAGAGTACAACCTTAAAAAATAAAATAAGTCAAATTTTGATGAAGTACAACTTGTCAAGTTTGTTTTTTATTATTTGTTGAGCAGAGTTTGGAAGGACTCTGTTTACAGGACAGACAAGGGACAAAGGAGTGTCCCAGGCCTGGGGATTGGAACTGTAAGAGGCTCAATACTGCTGAAGAGGAAGATGTACAAGCCTAAGTGTGTTGTAGTTACCATTTCGTTGCTGTCACAAAGCACCTGACCCAGAGCAGCTGATGGGCGGAAAGTTTCTATTTTGGTTTAGTGACTCAAGGGGACGCTCCATGATGGCAGGGGACAGCATGGCATGAGCAAAGGCTGGACATCACCTCTGCCACAGCAGGTGGAAAACAGCAGCAGGAAAGTGAGCTGAACTCTTGCAAGTGGGACCTGTCTATAACACCCCTAAGCCAACCCCCAACAACATTCCTCCCAAAACATATGAGCTTACGACGAACATCTAATTCAAACCACCACAACGTGTGGGGGGGTGGGGGGTCTCTGGGGGAGGGGAAAGGAAGATGACTGGATCATAGATAAAATTAGATCAAAAGGTTCTTGAACTATGGGCTCCTTTCCTTATAGGCAAGGAAACTACCAAAAGTCAGAGCAGTTGCTTGCTTTCTATTTTTGTTAGCTTTTTATTTTTGTTTGTACCCTGTGAGTTATATAGAATTTGTTGTGGAATTAGCTTACTCCCTCCTCCACAGTGAGCTGTTGGCCAAGGAGACCTATGAGATCCCCAAAACAATGCAGGCCCTTGCCAAAGCACTTTGGTTACCCACCAAAAAGCTAAGATCCTATTGCTGAAGACGCCACAGGCAGCTCTATTAAGACACTGAAAGACCATGTGGGAACTAAGAGGAAAGCCAGCCCTCCACTGATGGTTCTGGAAAGTGCTATGGGACCTACTGATGGTCAATAGCACAAAGAAGCAGGAGACCCTGCAAGCTATACAATCAACCAGCCAGACAAGAAGTCTGCATCAATGCAATGTGGGCACATAGCCTTTGCAGGTAACCAACTCAACTGCCCTCTGATTGGTTATGAGGCCTGTTCAATGGGAGAGAACTCATACCTGGTACTGGGAACCAAGTCAGCCTCCCATGGCCAGGAAACTCACAGATGGCTCTCTGGATAAGTAGAGTGAGCATACACATCAAAATGACTCTCAACTCCCTGAATAAGGCTTCTCTCACTCTTGGTTGGAGAATCTATTTTATATTACAGATAGCAGAGAATACTGGGGAGATCCAAGATCCATAAATACAGCAAGAAAAGATAGCTGACTGCTCACCACCAGATGGGCCACCTCTACCATATTTACCGGGGCCCAGGAGAAATTGCAGAGGACACAGAGATGAGAGTATTGTTCCTAATGCTAGCCTGACAACCAGATCCGGGAAAACAGCAACTGACACTGTTGTGAATCAAAGCAGAAATACAGATACGACAGAGAACTAACTCAACACTAAACCAAACTGCTAACAGACCCACCAAGGCTCAGGGGTTGTTGCAGAAGAGTGGGTGGGAAGATTGTAGTAAGAACCACAGGGTGGTAAAATATTCTGAGGCACAGTACCCTCATGACTGACTGAGGCCTTAATTATCCCACTGAGGAGGGCCCTCTGGGAAATGGGGACCAGGGAAGAGGGGACATTAGACTATTTATTACCTATGCATGTAAAAAATTTTAAATTTAAAAATAATTTAAAAATGAACTTATAGTGAAAAAATATAGATCAATAAAATGATTTATAATCTCTATGTAGCCAGGCAATGCATTGGAGGAGAGGCTGAGGTAGGAGGATTGCTGTGAGTTGAGGCCAGCCTGGGCTACAGAATGAGCTCTAGGTCAGCCTGGATAAGAAGGAGACCTGCCTCAAAAATTAATACATAGGGGCTGATGAGATTGCTCAGTGGTTAAAGATGTTTATTTGCAAAGCCTGCCAGCCTGGTTCACTTCCCCAGCACCCTCGTGAAGCCAGATGCAAAGTGGTGCATGCAACTGTGATCCCACTGTGTCCTCAACAACGGGAGGCAGAGAATCCAAAGCTTATAGGCCACGAGTTTGTTTGCAGCCTGGTAATTCATTTGCAGTGGCAAGAGCCCTTGTCACAAGAAAGGATTGAATTTAAGACTTCATGCATGCTAGGCAAGCACTATGCCAACTGAGTTATATCCTCAGCCCTCCTTTATTATATTTGTGTGTGTGTGTGTGTGTGTGTGTGTGTGTGTGTGTTTCTTTGTTTTTGAGGTAGGGTCTCACTCTAGCCGAAGCTGACCTGGAACTCAATCTAGTTTCACGCTGGCCTCAAACTCACAGCAATCCTCCTACCTCTGCCACCTAAGTGCTGGGATTAAAGTCATGTGCCACCACGTCTGGCTCTTTATTATATATATATTTGCAAGGAGAGGAGAGAGAGAGAGAGAGAATGGGTGCAGCTAGGGCCTCTAGCCACTGCAAAGGAACTCCAGATGAATGCACCACTTTTGTGCATCTGGCTTTACATGGGTACTGGGGGGAATCAAACCCAGGTCGATAGACATTTCAGGCATTTATCCAGCCCTTTATTATATTTTTGTTTTTCTTTTTTGTTTTTTTGAGGTAGGTTCTCACTCTAGCCCAGGCTGACCTAGAATTCACTATGTAGTCTGGGTGGCCTCGAACTCACAGCGGTGATCTTTCTACCTCTGCCTCCAGAGTGCTGGGATTAAAGGCATGTGCCACCACGGCCAGCTCCCCCTTTTTTATATTTTAATTCAATATTTCTTGCATTAAATTATAAGACGTACATCAATATTATGAGTTCATATATATATATATATATGTGTGTGTATATATATATATTGCCATCCTCTTCCTTAGCTGACATTACATCTAGACATCAATACATCCATCCATGTCCTTGTGTCTGTGTGTGCATGTAATATGGTGTGTGTGTTGTGGGTATTTGGTGATGCATGTGCATGTGCCCTTGAGGTCCCCACACGCTTGCCTGTAGTGGCTGGAGCAGAGCATGGGGTGTCTGCTCCATTGCTCTCCACCCTATCTTCCCCACCCTCACCACCCATTCAGGTTTGAGCCAGAGTCTCTTACTGGTAGAGATCTGAGGTAGGGCGGAGACTTTTAGGACATGCCAGCAGTGACTTCCAGTTTCCTGCAACTGAGGGGCAGAGATGCCCCTTACTGACATGAGGAAGAAAGAATGAGTAGGAGAAACTGGGGGATTTGACACGAGTCGCATTAAGTTGACAGGCTTATGTGACCCGGAAACAGAAATGAAAGAATAACAGTGGGGCTGGAGAGATGGCTCAGAGATTAAGGTGTTTACCTGCAAAGCCTAAAGACCTGGGTTCGATTCTCCAGTAGCCATATAAGCCAGATGCACAAAGTGACACATGCATCTGGAATTCTTTTGCAGTGGCTAGAGGCCCTGGGGGGCAGCCATCTCTCTCTCTCTCTCTCTCTCTCTCTCTCTCTCTCTCTCTCTCTGCTTGCAAATAATTTTTTTTACAAAAAGAATAACAGTGGAGTGAGTAAATGTATGGCTGAATGCATACATGCTCCTTGTCGGGCCAGGACGCTCACGGCCCAGCACAGACAACCCTGGTCTGTCACCTCAGGTAGGTCACAAAGCTGAAATGTAACACTGGGACGCTGGCTGCCACGACAACTGGGGTCTGCTGTTTTCAACAGCTCCTCTGGCACCCAGCACCCAGCAAGTGCTCCACTGATCTCTGGGAAGATTCCCTGATCTGGGAAGGGCTTGGCAGAGGGTGGGGCTGGCAAGGCCACCCCCAGAGCAGAAGCCTGACCCTCTCCCATTACCCCGCTTAGAAGCAGGCACATTCCTTCTCCCTTCTCAGAAGACAAAGGGCTTTTTATGACTTAATTAAAATACCCATCAAAGACCTTCAAAGATAGGGGTTATTTGGGATGAAATAAAAATAGCTGGAAAGAACATATTACAATTCAGTTTCACTGCAGGGCATCTGTGAGCGTCACCTGCTAGAGAGGCCCCATCCTCTCCAGACACAGCAGGGAGCCTTTCGGAAGATGTCTGGCTCTTGTTGGAGAGCTTGTTCCTTTAGTCTTCAGCTTGAGAGTGGCTGACCCATGGCAGACAGCCAGCGAGTGTGTGGGCGAAAGGCAGGGAGGAGGCTCTTCTTTCCACTGCATTAAGCTTTAGAATTTCCCTAACACTGGGCTTCCTCCAGATGACCCATGATTCGCCCCTCCTTCAAGTCTTTGTTCTTGTTACCTCCTTGTTAAGGACAACTTTGCCACCCTCATCCATCCATCCATCCATTCATGCTTTGCAGTGTTGAAAATGGAACCCAGGGCTTTGCTGATGCAGGCAAGCACTCTATCACTGAGCCTCCCCCCAGTCTCCCCACTACCCCGAGTTAAAATCACAGCTCCACCCCTCCTTGACTGTTTTAATCTCCCTACCGTGCTTTATGTATCTCCCCCAGAGCTTAACTTCACATTTTATATAATTTGCTTATTTATTTCTTCATTGTTTCTCATTCTAAAATGAAGCCTCCTCCCCACAACAGTAGGGATTCCTTTTTTAAAAAAAAAATTTAGGGCTGGAGAGATTTCTCAGTGGTTAAGGCACTTGCCTCCATTGCCTAAGGCCCCGGGTTCAATTCCCCAGGACCCACATAAGCCTGACCCACAAGGTGGTGGACCTGGTACTCTCTCTCTCTCTCTCTCTCTCTCTCTCTCTCTCTCTCTCTCTCTCTCTCTCTCTCTCTATCTCTCTGCTTGAAAATAAATAAATAAATTTTTTTTAAAAAGCCTATTCCTAAAGGGGCTGGAGAGCTGGCTCAGTGGTTAAGGCACTTGCCTCCAGTGCCTAAGGCCCTGGGTTCAATTCCCCAGGTCCCACATAAGCCAGACCCAGAAGATGGTGGCCCTGGTTCTCTCTGTGTGTGTCTCTCTGCTTGAAAATGAATAAATAAAATGTTTAAAAATAAATAAATAAATAAATAAAATTATTTATTTATTTATTTATTTATTTATGAGAGAGAGAGAGAGCGAGAGAGAGAGAATGGGCGCAGCAGGGCCTCCAACCTATGCAAACAAACTCCCAATGCATGCTTACTTTGTGCATCTGGCTTTACAGGGCTACTGGGGAATTGAACCCAAGTCATCAGGCTTTGTAGGCAAGCACCTTGATGGCTGAGCCATCTCTCCAGCCCAAGAGTGGGGAGTTCTGTCTGTTTTCCCCACTGCCTGTCATATAGACAGTACTCAGCTTGGTGCCCGCCTTGATAAACAGTTGTTGGACAAGATCACCGATGTATACGGTAGAGAAGGAACGATATGCTCATTGCAGGCCCCGCTGCCTTCCAAGGAGAGAGTGGGCCCCAAGGATGTACCCAAGTTGGCAGAGGCAAAATACCTGAAGGTGTCTGATCCCCAGTAGAGCCACCCTGCAGACTCTGCATTCTTCCAGCATCACCTCAAGGTCAGCACCCATCCCGAGCACCCTTTCTGACTCAGCCCACCAGCCAAGGCCAAACCCCATAGCTCCCATTTCGGAACTGGTGAGAAGACACACACACCCTCTGCATCACCCTGCGTCAGATCCAGTGCCCAGGGCACAGGAGTGGCTGTCTTGTCCCTGGCAGACGGGAGGGAGAGTGGCTGCCAGAGCTGATGTGCCAGTGAAAAACCCTGGGGAGCTGTCTGGGAAAAGCCTGGACACGACACGCGTCTGGAAAATAGTAGTCCTTGGTGTGGCATGTGTGGAAGCTGAACTCACAGACTTTCTGTGTCCCTGACAGAAATAAAGTTTAGGACCTCAAAAGAGTCAGGAATTTCCCCCATCACTGCCTCGCCAGCACCACCTTGCTCAACTCTTATGTGTGGGTTGCTCTTTCCCTCCAGAGGGGAAGTGTGGTGTGGACAATATGACAAGTAATGAAAACTTGGTAGACTCCGAAGCTGGGTGTGTGTGTGTGTGTGTGTGTGTGTGTGTGTGTGTGTGTGTGTGTTTTAAACCAGTAGTTTCTTGGAAATCTTCCGTTTCTTTTTTCTTTTTTCTTTTTTATTTTTTTTTTGGTTTTTCGAGGTAGGGTCTCGCTCTAGCCCAGGCTGACCTGGAATTCACTCTGTAGTCTCAGGGTGGCCTTGAACTCATAGCGATCCTCCTACCTCTGCCTCCCGGATGCTGGGATTAAAGGCGTGCGCCACCATGCCCAGCAGTTTTCTTTCTTTCTTTCTTTCTTTCTTTCTTTCTTTCTTTCTTTCTTTCTTTCTTTCTTTCTTTCTTTCTTTCTTTCTTTCTTTCTTTCTTTCTTTCTCTTTCTTTCTTTCTTTTTCTTTTTTCTTTCTTTCTTTCTTTTTCTTTCTTTCTTATTTCTTTTTGTAGTGGCTGAAATGTCTGGGGGCTTGGAGTCAAATCCTTCAAAATGACACCAGCAAGGTGTCATTTGAGGGGTCAGAAGGGGTCTGACCCCTTCTCCTGCATCTGGTCCTCCTGGCTTAATGGTCTGGAGACCCTCCTCTACAGTGGTCCAGATTTCACATGCCTGGCATGCACGGGCCTTGGGTTCCATCACCAACGCCTGTGGTCTTTTCATTAAATGATATGGCAAGAATGTGATTTCCAGTGTGAATCTAATGAGCTTTGATGCCTGATCCTACCTCACGTCAAATCTCAAACTTAATTTAAGATGGATCACAGACCCAGATGTAAAAGACCAGAGAAGAAGGCATTGTAGGGCTGCGGTTAAAGGTGCTTGCTTACAAAGCAATTCACTGATGAGTGCATATGTTCCAATTTAAACACATGGCATCCTTCATCATTGAGTCTAGGAGCGGAAACAACTCAAACGCCCTTCCCAAGAAACTGGGCAGCTAAATATGGAGATTTATTTTCTTACAATGAAAGGGTACAGAGCAGAGACCACATAACTAAAGTCCACAACCAATTGGTAGTCTGGTTTTGTTTTCGTATTATCTCTTGCTGCATTCAAATACAGAAGCAAAATCATTCACTCTCTGGCCGGGTGTGGTGGCGCACGCCTTTAATCCCAGCACTCGGGAGGCAGAGGTAGGAGGATCGCCGTGAGTTCAAGGCCACCCTGAGACTACAGAGTGAATTCCAGGTCAGCCTGGGCTGGAGCGAGACCCTACCTCGAAAAAAAAAAAAAAATCATTCACTCTCTGGCCACTGCCAATGAACTCCAGATGCATGTCTGGCTTTACATGGGTACTGGGGGAATTGAACCCAGGCTGTCACGCTTTGCAAATAAGTACCATTAACCCCTGAGCCCTCCTCTCTCCAGCCTTCAGAGGCACAATTAGATTTGTGCATTTTCAGGCCTGGAATTCCTCCCTCTACTTTTTTTTTTTTTTCCGAGGCCGTGTTTCTCTTTAGCACAGGCTGACCTGGAACTCATTCCTCCTACCTCAGCCTCCTGAGTGCTAGGATTAAAGGATTCCCTCTATTTTTTAAAAATATTATTTATTCATTTTCTTTTCAGTAGAGAGATACAGAGAGAGAGAAAGAGAGAGAGAGAGAGAATACTAGGGCCACTACCTTGTGTGTCTGGCTTACATGGGTACTGGGGAATTGAACCCAGGGCCCTAGGCACTGAAGGCAAGTGCGTTAACCATTAAGCCATCTCTCCAGCCCAGATTCCCTCTATTTTTATTTTTATTTTTATTTTTTATTCCAGGCTGACCTGGAATTCACTATGTAGTCTCAGGGTGGCCTTGAACTCATGGCAATCCTCCTACCTCTGCCTCTGGAGTGCTGGGATTAAAGGCGTGCGCCACCACGCCCGGCTTACATTTTCTTGATATTTGTGTATGTGTAGTATGTGTGGTGTGTGTAGAGTGCATACACACGTGTATTCAGGTGTAAAAGCCAGAGCAGAACAGACCAGAGTGGAACATTGGGTGCCTCCTCTATCACTCTTTGGCTCTGCTTCCCTGAGACAGAGTCTCTCACTGAATCTGGGTGTAGCAGTTACTTTCTCATTGCTGGGACCAAACACCTGACCAGAAGCAGTGTGTGCAAGGAAAGGGTTTATTTCGGCTCACAGACTTGAAGAGAGAAAGAAAGCATGGCAAGAACAGACAGTCAGGAGGACACTACATCTCCACAGCAGCAGGAAGGAAGGGGTCTGAGTACTGGGCGTGGAACTGGGCTACATCACCCCAAATCCCCTCCCCAGCAACACACCTCCTTCAATAAGGCTCTACCTCCCCCAAACTCAACCAGCTGGAGATGGAATTTGAGGCTTAATCACCAACACATGAGGCTATGGGGGTCATTTACATTCAAACCACCACAGTGGAGCTGCTGTTTGTTTTGTTTTTCAGCCAGACTGGCTGACCAGTGGGCCCCAGTGATTCTCCCGACTGCCCCTCCACATACCCCCACACATGCACGCTAATGCCGGGGCTGAGATCACAGGACTGAGCTTACAGTGTTGGCATGAGTAGCCATACCTGGCCCTTTACCTGGGTGCTGGGGGACTGAACTCAGGCCTTGGTGCTTGCCTAGCAAGGGCTCTTACCCAGGGAGCCATCTCCCTAGCTCTGAAAACCATATCTAATCCCACTTGATCCCATCAACGTGGCTCTGACTGACGTCACCAACAACCTTCCACATCTCCAACTTTAATACATTTTCAGATCTCCTAGGAGCTTGTCAGCAACCCTGGCTCTCCTCCCACCCCCAGTTTCTTATTCTTTCAAGTCCTTCCAGGGGCTGGTTGAGGGACCTAGGAAACACATTGCCATCAGATCCTACAGGAGGTCTGACAGGTGATCTGGAGATGCATTCTGGGTAATGCTGTTGTGTAGGCTCAGGTTGTGGCTGGGAAGATGTTAAGGTAAGCAGTGAAGGAGCTGGATTGTTCTGGATAGAAAGGACAGGAGGAGGGATCCAGGAGAAGATGCCATGTGTAGTGCCTGGAAACCTCTTCCAGCAAAATGTGGGCAAAGCTATTTGTTTTTGAAAATATTTTTATTTATTTATTTGGAGAGAGAGTGCCAGGTCCTCTTGCTGCAAGTGAACTCCAGATGCATGCACCACTTTCTGCACCTGGCTTTACATGAGTACTGGGGAATCGAACCTGGACTGTTACACTTTGCAGGCAAGTGGCTTAACCACTGAGCCATCTCTCCAGCCCCCAAAGCTGCCATTTCTGCTGAGCAGACTGGAGTTGTCATTCCCTTGGCTGTGCTGATGTATGAGCCTCACTTTCACGATGAGAGAAACAGTGTCCAGGGAGGTCCTGTCTCATCCAAATTTGATTGCCAGACAGAATGAATGTCATTTTGCTTTTAGCACCTGGGTTCAGCCTCTCTTCCCCAGAGAGCACCTCAGTTTCTCTTCAAACAGTACAGGTTCACAGATGCCTCACCCTGTTCAGATGTGTGCACATGTGGGGGTGTATGTGGTACCAGCGCAGCCGCTGTAGGCAAAGCTGGCCAATGTGTGGGAAGAGACATGTGAGCTAGACCCCAGGAAATGAGGCAGGGGAGTTTCTGCCATGGTTACAAGGAACCCTGAGCTGTGGTACCCTCCAAGGGAAAATACTAAGTTTAAAAAGTAAGATGTAGGGCTCGGGATGTAGCTCAGTTGGTGGCCTAGCGTGCAGAAAGCCCCAAGTTTAATCTCTAGCACTACATAAACTGGGTGTGATGATAACCCCAGTACTTGGGAGGTGGAGGCAGGAGGATCAGAAATTCAAGGTCATTGTTGGCTATGTACCAAGTACAACACCAGCCTAAGCTGCATGAGATCCTGTCTCAAAAAAGCAAAAGGTGTAT
The DNA here is from genome assembly GCA_004024765.1 of Zapus hudsonius. Lineage (NCBI taxonomy): Eukaryota > Metazoa > Chordata > Mammalia > Rodentia > Dipodidae > Zapus > Zapus hudsonius. The sequence goes on from PVHP010015080.1 coordinate 32,696, forward strand.
TAGAATCAGAAACATAGAATTTGTAAAGGGGAGGATGGTGACATATCTATACATGTATGAATTTTTAGCATGTATGATGTATGTATATGTACACACACATGTGGTGGTCAGAGGACAACTTGAGGTGTTGGGCCTCATCTTCTGTCCTGTTTGAGATAGGCTCTCTGCAAACACTGAACTACCTGGCCGACCAGCTCTGGGGTTCTCCAGACCCACAGATGCACAGGCTGCATACCCAGCTTGACATGGGTTCTGGAGACCTGAACTCAGATCCGTACATGCAGAGAGCGTGCACCACCACGCCCGGTTTAGAGAGCTCTTTTAATCACTGAGCCATCTCCCAGCTACCGCTTCTCCTCTTCTTCCTCCTTTTCTAGTCATGGACTTGCTATGCTGACCAGGCTGGCCTCTAACTCACAGTCCTCCTGCGGAAGCCTTCAAGTAGCATCTAGGCTTTTATGAATTAGAAATACACGCCCTGGAGCTGGTGCTAATGCTTCTGATCCCAGCACTCGGGAGGTGGAGATAGGAGGATCGCCAGGAGTGAATCCCAGGTCAGCCTGGGCTAGAGCGAGACCCTACCTTGAAAAACAAACAAACAAAAAAGTTAAAGTTGGAAGAGGCAAAAAGAAAGAAGGGATGAGAAAGGAGAGAAGGAAGGAGGTGACAGAGGATTCCCTGGTTTGGGAGAGCCCGCTGGCTGCCAAGTCTGCTCACCGTGCCAGCAGCCACCTAGGTCACGGGGCTCACAGCCTGTGGTCTCAACTTCATGCCACACCCTAAATGGAAATGCCACGGTGTGCCAAAATGGAATTTCCAGCAGCTTCTCCAGGACAGTGTATCCACTCAACGATCATTATATTTCGGCAAAAGTAGCCAAGGCTAAAATGCAAAAGAATCAAGAGTTGGAGCCGGATGTGGTGGCGCACGCCTTTAATCCCAGCACTCGGGAGGCAGAGGTAGGAGGATCGCTGTGAGTTCAAGGCCACCCTGAGACTACAGAGTGAATTCCAGGTCAGCCTGGGCTAGAGCGAGACCCTACCTCGAAAAACCAAAAAAAAAAAAAAGAGAGAGAGAGAGATGGGAAATACCCTCAAGGGCCCACTGGCTTCAGAGAGCACAGAGAACAGAGGCAGGGTGCTGCAGCGGAGGAGGTCTCAGCCAGGAATATGGGGCTTAAACCCAGGCTTCTCCACTCAGACTTCAAGGCTCTGCAGGTGCTGGGGGGAGGCACTGTTTCTTCTCCATATAATTCACCATCTAGGGTGGCAGTGAGAATGAAGCAGGTTGGTGGGTGTATGTATTTAAACCATGAACACACAGCAGGCATTGCCTATTAAGGTCTCGCATTTTAGTTGATAGTACCCTGTGATGAGGTCACTTTGATACACCAAAGCTTAGATAAATAGACATTGTAAGGACCTAATAAAGCAAGGAATCTCTGATATAAGCCTAGAGTGTGATCTGTTATGTCAGTATATCCCAAATTCAGTTCCAAGGAGCAGTTAGTATCTCACCAAAATTTTAATAATTGTTTCTCTAAAAGGAGGATTTTTTTGAGCAATGAGTTTAGAAGATATGAGATTAAGTAAAATTAATCAGAAGCATTGCTCGGATGTTGTATGACTGCTTCTCTGAAAGGACAAACCTTTCCTTGGAGATCCACAGATAAACTGAGGAAAGTGGACCAGCTCACGCTAACCACTGCTGCCCAGGGAAATACTCAATTAAAACACAGAATTTAGCCAGGCATGGTGGCACACGCCTTTAATCCCAGCACTTGAGAGGCGGAGATAGGAGGATCTCTGTGAGTTCAAGGCCAACCTGGGACTACAGAGTGAGTGCCAGATCAGCCTGAGCCAGTGATGAGACCCTACCTTCAAAAAAAAAGAAAAGAAATCAAATGCATATCTATATAATTAGCAACATTTGAAAAATAACATGTTTTAAATGTCTTTTTTTTTTTTTTTGGTGTTTCCAGGTAGGGTCTCACTGTAGCCCAGGCTGACCTGGAATTCACTCCGTAGTCTCAGGGTGGTCTTGAACTCATGGTGATCCTCCTACCTCTGCCTCCTGAGTGCTGGGATTAAAGGTGTACACCACCACACCCGGTTTTAAATATCATTTATTGATTGTGGAGAGAGGATATTAGAAAACAAATGTGATAAAATATGAACATTTAGAAGATCTGAGTGTGTTGGTCAGTTTTCATGAACTATCAGAGAAACAACATAACAGAAAGAGTTTATTTTTGCTCATGATTTCAGAGGTTTCAGCTCAAGGTCAATTGGCTCTACTCTTCCTAAACAGTGAGGAGGCAGAACATCATGGCAGAAGGTGAGGTGAAGTAAAACTGCTTACCTCATGGTGGTCAGGAAACAGAGGGGCCAGACTCAAGGGACTTCTCAAAGCCATGTCCCCAGTGACCTGCTTCCTCTAACAAGCCATCACCTCACACCACCTTCAATAATGTCTTCAGATTATGGATCCATCAGTGGATCAATCAGTTATTGAAGGCAGTGTCTTCATGGTCCAATCACTAGCTGGGAACGAAGTCTTCAATACACGAGCCTTTGTGGATACACTTAATACCCAATCATGATACTGACTAAGTGAAGGGAACATAGAATTCTGTGTACTGATTGTGCAACATTTCTTTGTCTGAAATTACTTCAAAATAAAAAGTCTACAAATACAACTTATAGGGGCTGGAGAGATTTCTCAGTGGTTAAAGCACTTGCCTGCAAAGCCTAAGGACCCCGGTTTGATTCCCCAGCACCCACATAAAGCCAGAAGCACAAAGTGGCACATGCATCTTGAGTTCGTTTGCAGTGACTGGAGGCCCTGGCATGCCCATTCTTTCTGTCTGTCTCTCTTTTCTCTCTGCTTATAAATAAATAAAAACATTTTTAAAAAAAACACAATTTATAGGGCTGGAGAGATAGTTCAGCAGTTAAGGTGCATGTCTGTAATGCCTAACGACTCAGATTCAATTCCCCAGGACCCAAAAAAGCCAGATAGATACACAAAGTGTAGCATGCATCTGGAGTTGTTTGTAGTGCTAGAGGTCCCAGTGCACCCATTATCTCTCTCTCTCCTTTCAAATCAACTCAGCTACCTTGGAATAAATCTATTGAAATATGCAGAACTCCACTAAAATCATAAAATGTGGTTGGCACAAACTAAAAACACAAATAATTGTGAATACCACTATTTGTATTTAACAGATACAATATGCCAGGCATGGTAGCACATGTCCCAGCACTCTGAAGGCAGAGGTAGGAGGATCGCCGTGAGTTCAAGGCCACCCTGAGACTACACAGTGAAGTCCAGGTCAGCCTGGGCTAGAGTGAGACCCTACCTCAAAAAAAACAAACAAACAAACAAAAAAAGATATTCTTCTACAAACTGGAATTATTCTAAAGATTAAGTATACCATGGAAATCCCAGCAGGGGCTAGGAAGAGGCTCAGTGGGTAAAGTCCTTGCACTGCACGCATGAGGACCCGACTTCAGTGTCCACGTAAAGTCTAGGCAGAGTTGTGGTGTGGGCCTGCAATCCCAGAGCTGAGTTGGCAGAGAGGAGGAGCCCTGGCGCTGGCTGGCTACAGATTTAAGCCAGAGGCTCTGTCTCAAAAAAATAAGGCAGAGAGCGATAGAAGACACCCAATGTCCATCTTTGGCTACACACACACACACACACTTTCACACATATGCATGTAAACCCATACGCAGGTGCATGTACACACACACACAAAATAAATAAAATAATAAAAAAACAAACTGGGCATGGTGGCTCACGTCTTTAATCCCAGTGGGGGGGGGGGGCAGAGATAGGCAGATCGCCATGAGTTTGAGACCACCCTGAGATTACATAGTGAATTCCAGGTCAGCCTGAGCTAAAGTGAGACCCTACCTAAAGAAAAAAAAACAAAATAGATTTGGAGAGATGGCTCAGTAGTTAATGTGTTTGCCTACAAAGCCTATCCACCTGGGTTCACCTCCTCAGTACCCACATAAAGCCGGATTAACAAAGCAGCGCATGCATCTGGAATTTATTTGCAGTGACCAGAGACCTTGACATGCCCATTCTCTCTCTCTGCTTGTAAGTAAATAAATAAAAATATTTAAAAACCTAAAATAAATAACTAGATAAATAAAATAACAAACAAATAAGTCACTAAAATCCCAGGAGGGGAGCTGAAGACACAGCTCTTTGTTGGCACCTTTGACCACTGAGCTACCTCCCTAGCTCCTGATCTCAAATTTGAAAGTTATATACACACAAATACGGTAGAAGACAGCTCTGAACATTAAATATGCTAATAATTGATTTCGTTATTTAGCTTTATGTCTTTCAGAAATCGCTCCCGTTTATAATCATGTGGGTCAATGGCAATGAACATGTGTAAATATCACTGGGCAACTTTGTCCACCCACTCATAGTAGAGTCATCAGTAGAAGGGACACGTTGGCCAAAAATCTAACACAACCCTTAACCACAGGAACAGAAGCAGACCGTCTGCTGATAAAAGGTGACGACTCTTTGCCTTCAGACTCATGTGAAACCTTGTGTCCAACTCAGGAAACCACATTTTTTTACATTGGAACATCATCAGGGGATGTCCAAAGAAGGATGACCAACGTCATGGGGAAGTTAGAAACCGTGTTATCACTCATCCCATCAAGCCAAGCGATAGGCGTCCTCCAGGCCTTACAGGGGAAGTGCAGGCACGGCTGGTACTTGAAGGATCTATGGGAATTGCAATGGTTCTCCACAATAGTTAAAGATCTGTTGGGTGGGAGAGAGTCACCCACAGGCGGAACACTTGGGAACTGAAGGTCCAAGCAGCTCAGAAAAGACACAGTTTGGAGGTGTTTTGCTCTTGATCAGTTAGCACCTTCCAGTAAAGGGCTGAGTGACCGACTCAGTTTGCCTGAACTTGGCCCCAAAGGCTGGCTAGTCTGGGTAAAGACACTCTTACCTCGCTGATGGGCAGAAGGCTCTTCACCGTAACTCTATTGTGCCTAAGCTGGCTTCCTCTGCCTGAGTTGCCCTCCAGAGTACAAAGGACATTCTGCTCAGGAGTTTGGTAGAAAGATGAGTCCTGAGTGTGGCATGGTGGCGCACACCTTTAATCCCAGCACCGGGAGGCTGAGGTAGGAGGATCTCCTTGAGTTCGAGGCCAGCCTGAGACTACAGAGCGAGTGCCAGGTCAGCCTGGGCTAGAGCGAGACCCTACCTCAAAAAAAAAAAAA
>PVHP010015081.1:0-17992 GCA_004024765.1 Zapus hudsonius
TTAATTTGCAATCAGAAAATGGGTGAGCAAGGGCCTCCAGCCATGGTAATAGACACCGGATGTATCTGCCACTTTGTGCATTTGGCATTCTATGGGACCTGAGGAATTGAATCCAGGTCATTAGGCTTTGTAGGCAAGCACCTTAACTGTTGAGTCATCAATGTCTCCAGGCCCCTTTTTTCTATTTTTTAGTTTATCAGGTTTTCCCCCCATATCTATTGTCAATAAATACATACATTGTATGAGCAAGTCTTATAATGGTACCCCATTTCCCTCCTCCCTCTCCACAACCCACTGGGGGCCCTCCTCAGTGGGCTTGCTGGACCAGACCATGGGATAGGGGGTTATGGATTGGAGGAGAGGTAGCCAGTTTGTGTTGTTGCTGAGCAGGTGTGGCTTTCCTCTTCTTCTCAGATCCCCTAGTCATGGTGGGTTTTAGGTCTCCTTTACTTTTGAGATCTTATGAGTCTCTGGATTGTGTTAGGTATCAGTGCCTGTCTCCTTTATCTTTTCACAAGTTATCTGACTTGCTGTGGAGGTAGCTCTCTTGCTCATCTCCCCACTTCCTCAAAAGTTTCCTTTGGGCTCTATAAGTTAGGAGTGGTTCATCTCCTGCCTGGGTAACAGACAACATCTCAGGTCCTGTTGGTGGGATTGGGTTGTCCACAGTTCTCAATGCCTTCTGAAACATACAAATAAAATCTCCAATGTAAAGAAAGAGTAGATCTCTGGTTAGTGGGGGTTTTCCCTTGAAGCCCAGGTTCTTGGTCTTTATATATGATTACTATGGATCCCAGTTCAGGGTGACCTGCCAGTGAGCAGATCTCTTAGCCAATTAGCAAGCCATTGATTACTCACCTAGGTTTAGCACCATTATTAAACGGAGGAGCACTTCTTGGCTTAATGGTCTCTACCATATAGCAGTGTCTTCAGCATTCTCATAACATCATTCAGTGTTGTAGAACAGTGACCTCTGCTTTCTCTGAATATCTGTGATCAGTTTCCCTTGGGAGCTCATGTAACACCTTCCAGAACTACACCTGCTATCATCTGAGGGCTAGTTACCATTCTGGATTAAGCAGGGTTTCTTGGTGTTGTGTGATGACAGTCTATGATATCTTTTTTTTTTCAATTTTAATATATATTTTTATTGTCCATAATGAGTTACATTAATTAGTGGACAATGAGTTGTTATCCCCAATTCCCCAGTGCCCCCCAATAATAGGGTCTTACCTTTTGCTTTAGGGATAAGAGAAAATCTGTGAGGTTTCTTATTGGAGTCCCTGGAAGACAGATTCAAGAGAGCTGACCTTGGGGAATGAAAATCTGGGCATGGGGGAAGAATAGTGAAAGTGGGGAAGGCTTTGCTGGCATTTTCATTATTATCCCAGCTGGAAGGCAGCTGTTCAGAGCTTGTATAGCCTGTTCCTTTGATTTTATTGGCTGTCTTTCTGGTTGGTTTGCTTACTGTCTGTTCTTTGCTTTTTTTTTCTTACTAGTATTAGGGATGGATTCCTTCCTGCCTCTTCTCTCTTCATGTGTTGCTCTCATGAACTTTATTCTTTCCACCACTCTAGTGAATGAGTCTATCTTTCCTCTTCCTCTGTGTTATTTCTTCCAGTACTTCTGTACTGCTGGTTGTCATAAACTGCTCTAGTTTGTACTGGTCTTGAAATTTCTTTTACCATCAATTTTAAAAGATAGCCTTATAGTATATGACCATCTTGGTTGGAAATTATTTACCTTCAGGGTTTGAAATATATTATTTCATGTTTTCCTGACTTTTGTGGTTGTTGGTGAAAGATGTGGTAGTACTCTGATGTGTTTGTTTCTATAGGTGACCTGACATACTGTCATGTGCCAAGGGCAGGTTCTTTGGAGCTTGGATATCTATCTCTTACTCTAGCTTGGGCAAATTTCTGGTATGCAGTCAATGAATAGATGGATGCTCAATATCTATAGTTTTATCTCAGCTCCTTTTTCTATCCCATGGGTTCTTAGGTTTGGTCTCTTTTCATATTCTAGATTTTGTAAAAGCTGTGTTTATACCCTGGTTCTTCCTTACTGAGCTTTGATTGCAGTATTTCCTTGACTCTGTCTTCTATCTATGGTAGTCCTCCTTCTGGTCATCTATTGTGGAATAGGGCGCTTGGTCATTCCTGTGGCTTTGCTGCTGTTGATCCTGTATTGGACAAGTGACCAACTGATGTCCTTATGAGACTATTTACTACCTGCCACTGAGTGGATCTCTTCGCCCATTAGCAAGCTGTTGATTACCTGCCTAGGTTTAGTACCACTATTACACAGGTGAGCACCAGAGACACCTACTGGCCACACTTAGCTTTGCATTCTGAGCTTGGCAGGCCCTCCTGAGACTCCCTTCCAGGGCTGTTTCAGCTGCATTGTCTCCCAAGTGTGTTGGCAGTGTGAGAAGCCATCCTGGCATGGAGATATGTCTCCTACCTTCATGAACTTTAAATATAAACCCATCTGCTGGAGGTATGATCTGTGTGGGTCAAGCAAGTAGAATGCCAACATGTCAGGGAGATAAGTAGTTCCAAGAGTTGATCTAACCTCCCTCAGGCTTAATGATGTCATTCCAGGTTTATTCTCTTCAGGACATCAGTTCCCAGCCACTGAGTGTGGGACTGAGCCTACTGTCACCTCCACTTTTAAGTTTGTCAGCAGCTGCCTTTTAAGATTATCTTTTGCCCTAGGGTTGCGCCAATTAAATCCAGGCCCCCTACCTTGAACCTGTGACTGTTGCCCAGTCACAGGCCCACTGGAAAAGCTCACTTTGACACATTAGGTTCCCTCTCAAGATGACCCTGGGCCCCTGACCTCCAAGCCATATACAGTAACAAAATAGCATTCCTCTCCACCACTGACCTATGTGCCAGAGAAATTGCAGTCTCACCAAAACCCAGAAATGGATTTGGGCTTGTCCTGAAGGGAGAACCTCACCAGGACCACCTGGCTTACCCTCTGTGGAATCGTCTGCTTTGTCCCTCCTCTCCCTGGTTTCTTCTCTGTGCATTGCATGTCTTCTCACTCTTCATGGTTCCTAGAACCACCAGTGTAAATTTCTGAAATTTGTTTTTTTGATGTCTTTTTTTTCTTTTTCTTCTTCTGACTCTTCCTGGTCACCTGGAGGCACCTGCTAGTCTGTTGTCTTCCCCAGAAGTCTGCCCCTTAGGTTCTTTAGCATTGGATTTTTAACCTAAGAAATACAAAACAAAACAAAGTCTAAGTATTTTTATGCAATAGTGGAAATATGTTTTATTCATCTCACTCATATCCTTCCAACTTGCTACAGCTATTTGTGAACACTGTTTATGAACACAAATGTTTCTTGTAAATTCCTTAGGATTTGCTACATATATGATCGTGTCATGTGTGAAAATAAATTGTCGGTCTGCCTTTATTTCTTTTCCTGACTACCCCAACTGGAACTTCAAGAAAATGTCAATACATTTATTAACAAGAATTATCTTTGCTCTGCTCCTCCTGTAGGGGAAATTTTCAGTTCTCACTATTAATATAATGCCTGCTCGTTTTTCTTTCTCTAAAAGAACACTAGTTTGCTGGTTGGTTTTATGATAAAAGGGTGTTGAACTTTTCTCATGCTTTATCTGATAAAGTCATCATGTGAGTCTTCATTCTGGAATATGGTATTTTGGGATTTTTGCTTTCATCCTTTCTTTTATTGAGTGTTCATAGAAATTTTCCTTTATATATTTGGTAGAATTCACCAGTAAAATTATCTAATAATGAGCTTTTCTTTGTGGGAAATTTTTAAATTTTTTTGCAATATTTAACAGATTTTTGAGACAGGGTATCATGTAATTCAGGCTGGTTTCAAACTCAGTATGTAGCTGAGAATGACTGTGAACTTCTATAACTCTGCCTGTACCTCCCATGTGCTGGGATTATAGGCATGTGCCATTAGCCTGGTTCCTGTGGTGCTACAGAGTGCATGCTAGGCAAGCCCTCTTCCAACTGAACTACCTCCTCAGCCCTTTAATCAACTTTTAAAAAATTGTTTGTAAGCAGAGAGACAGAGCTTGGGGGGGGAGATAGGGCATGCCAGAGCCTCTAGCAACTGCACATGAATTCCAGATGCATGGGCCACTTTGTACATCTGGCTTTACATGGGTACTGGGGGATTGAACCTGGTTCATTAGGCTTTGCAGGCATGCACCTTAACTGCTGAGCCATCTCTCCAGCCTTGTATTCAACTTTTTAAAGGCAGTTAAAGGTTGACAGTGAAACTGAGTGGAAGGTACAGAGATTTTCCAAATGCTGACTTATACATATATGCCTTCCCTATTTTCAGTACCATCCATTCACCAAAGCAGGTGTTGTAATCAGCCACATGCTGCTGGGATGAATCTCCATACCAGGCATAATTTTGGGGAGGAAAGTATTTATTGAACTAACAGATCCAGGGGAAGTTAAGGAAAGGCTGCCCCCCCCTTCACAGATCCAAGCAGAGACAGAGGACTAGCACCTCCAGAAGCAAGCAAGCACACTGTAATCCTAACTCACAAAACAGCAGGATTACCAGACTTGAGTTCCGGCTGCTCTTTTGCATATGAATCCCTAGTATGTTGCATTCAATTTAGAAATACCTCAGGGCCAGACCCCAGGAGGCCAGGCCAAAGTGACACCTCCTCCAGCCAGAGACTGGAGACAATTCACAATTATAATAAATTCTATTGGGGGACATCTACTCAAACTATCACAATCCATCCCTGGCCCCCAATAGAATTATAATTATCTATATTATGTTTAGTCCAACTTTAAAGGTCCCACAGTCTTGATCAACTTTAAGGCTGTTCCAAAGTCCCAAGTCTTATCTGAAAGTTAAGATTGTCTTTTAACTTTAAATTCTGTAAAATCAAACAAGTTACAAGCTTTTAACATATAATGGCACAGAGTAAACATTTGCAACTGCTATGAGGCACAACAAGGAAAGACTGGACCAATGCAAACTCAACAAACATCAGCAAACATCCACATCTGCAGTTCAAGTCCCATAGCACAACCAGTGACTGACAGTCTCCAGATTTTCCAATTTTGTCCCTCCAGCTTAGCTGAGTAGCTGGGAAAACTTCCGTTCCGAGGCAACAGTGCTCCATGGTAGCCCTTGTAAAGTCCTGGTATGTCCAGAACGTCTTCAGGTCTCCGTTGCTAGCCATGGTCCACCTTCCAATGGCTTCACTGGCCAATCAGGGACTTCATGCCCTGTTCCAAATACTGCATCTCAGCAGCAGCTCCTGGAACCTTGTGCACTTCACAACCCACTCCATGCATGCATTCCTCATGCCTCCAAAGGGAATATCAGGTATGCAGGACACAGCCATGTTGTTAATTCAGGGACAAAATAAACATGACCTTGAAGAGCAGATTCCTTTCTTTCAGCAATTTCCTTTCCAAAGAGTTTGTATAATCCATCTTTCTGTCCTTCCTGGGTGGAAACACCTTAGGTATTTCTCCACTGTTTCAATGTAAAGCAGTTGGGCCATAATCAAAAGCCAGTCTCTGGGCCAGTAAGTTAAACTTGCTTTGAGGTTTTTCCAACTTCAAATCCTAAATTCTTAGTCCCATATCTGTAGTCAAGCACACAGTCCATTTCTTAAAATCAGCCTTGGTCAAACTCTCTGGGCATAGGCAGTAGGACACATCCACCCCTTGGGGCACATACTTCTATTAAAGTTTTCTGCATTCTCTCCTTCCCCTTAGAGAGTTCACAAGCCAAGCCTCCAAATGTAATTCTCTCTGCACTGAGCATTTCCAAATTCTCACCAGAATAGTCCATAAAACTTGGCTTACCGCTCTGGAAGGTATCTTCAGTTGCAAGTACCAAGTCCATGTCCATTCCTCCAGCAAACAAGTTCCAGAAGATCAAAATCCACATGGTCAGATTCATCTCAGCAAATCACCCCACTCCTGGTACCAAATCTGTCGTAGTCAGCCACACACCGCTGGAATGAATCTCCAAACAAGGCATAATTTGGGGGAGGAAAGTATTTATTGAACTAACAGATCCAGGGGAAGTTAAGGAAAGGCTGCCCCCCCCCTTTCACAGATCCAAGCAGAGACAGAGGCCCAGCACCTCCAGAACCAAGCAAGCACACTGTAACACTAACTCACAAAACAGCTGGATTACCCTAGTATTTTGCATCCAATTTAGAAATACCTCAGGGCCAGACCCCTGGAGGCCAGGCCAAAGTGACACCTCCTCCAGCCAGAGGCTGGAGACAATTCACAATTATAATAAATTCTATTGGGGGATATCTATTCAAATTATCACAGCAGGGATTTGTGAATTAGTGAACTTCCACTAATGCACCTTGATTACCCCAAGATCATAGTTCTTGGTGTTCTATATTTTGTGAGTTTGCAAGATTTTAATGACCCCCATCCAATACAATATCACCCAGAAAGAAGGTCATTGTTCTAAAAATCCTTTATCCTCATGACCAGAAACAAAGTTATACCTTTTGGTGAATGTAATATAGATGGAATCATATAGGTTGATTTCTGTCACTTATGAACATTTATTTAGTTCTTTTCTATATCCCAAAAGATATTTCTTGATAGAGCTGAAAATGATTCCATTATCTGGTTGTATCACCATTTATTGATCCAGTTACCTCTTAAAGGACACATAGATTGCATCCAAATTTTGGCTGTGAAGAATAAAATTGTTTTAAGAATCAGGTAAAATATTTGTATGGTTCTAAGTTTTCATATCCTTTGGGTCAATAATGAACATGATTACTAGAATGCATGTTTAATTTTTTTTATTTGCAAGGGGGGAGGGCAGGCCACTACAAGCAAACTCCAGATGCATGTACCACTCTGTGTATCTGACTTTAGTTGAACCTGGGTTATTAGGCTTTGCCGGCAAGTGCCTTAACCTCTGAGCCACCTCTCTAGTCCTGATTTTAAGAAATTAAAAATTATTTTCCAAATAGACTGTATCATTTTGCAGATATAACAAATGGAAGTTACTGTTGCTGTAAGGCCTCACCAGCCTGTGATTCAGTCAGGGTTTTGGATTTGGGCATTCTGTGGGTGATGTTTCAGTGCTGTCTCAATTTGTATTTACCTGAAGACGTGGTGTGCAACATTTTTTTTCCATATGCTTATTTCTTGTCTTTGTCTTCTTTGAGATGTTTGTTAAAGCCTTCAGCTTAGTAGTTTGTACATTTAGGCTGGCAGCCTTTTATTAGATATCTTTTTTTTTTTAAGGATAGACTTTTTAAAATTCTATATAAAACAGGTTTTGTTTTTTTTTGGGGGGGGTTTCAAGGTAGGGTCTCGCTCTAGTCCATGCTGACCTGGAATTCACTATGTAGTCTCAGGGTGGCCTTGAAATCACGGCAATCCTCCTACCTCTGCCTCCCGGGTGCTAGGATTAAAGGCGTGTACCACCACGCCCGGCAGGTTATGTTCTTTGATTCCCTAGCCCCAGCTCCCATTATCCTGGGAGCCATCCTCAGTGGGTTACAGTATTCACTGTGGGGTTATGAAGGCCCCAGTCTGTCCCTATGGGGTGGTAGGGCGATCATGTATCAGGGTATTTCTGCCCAATCTGGCTTTTGCAATCCTTCCAGCCCCTCTTCTGCAATGTTCCTTGACTATGGCAGGCCGATTTAGTGTTGAGTTCTCTATACTTTTGCAAATACTTTCTCCCAGAGAAAAACCACTTTCCATCGTCTCGATGGTATCATTTGAATGTCAGCTTGTCATGAGTCATGCTTGTGTGCTGAAAATCAGGATTTTCTTCTGTGCTATCTTTATGGTTTTCCATGCTACATTTAGGTCTGAATCCATTTGGAGTAATTTTTGTGGTAGTGATAGAGTCTGTGTCTAGATTCTCTCTTTGCATGGGGTACCATTTGTTACATAGCTCATCTTGCCCCATTGCATTACCTTTGTTCCTCTGTCAAAGACCATTTAACTTCTATCCATTTGGGGCCTGGTTCTGGGTTCTCTAATCTGACCCGTTAGCTTGTCTGTCCTTCTGCCAGTACCGTACTTTTGGTTGAGCTTTAGAATGACTTTTGTAGACAGGTCTGTGACACCATTCTTCTCCTTCAGTGTTATTTCTTTTGGGTCTTTGCCTCTTCATGTCAACTCTAAAATCAGTTTGTCATTATCTATAAGCACTTTGCTGAGCATTTGAGGTAATCCTTCTTGGTTATAGTATGTTATTTGATAGGTTGTATATTTTATATATTGTATGTGGCCATTTCATAGGATTTTTCACATCCATGTTCATGAGCAAGATTGGACTTGTCTTTTCTTGCAAGGACTTTGGTTTTGGTATTTGTCATCAGAAAATAAGCTATGAAATGATTGCTCTGCTTCTGTCTTCAGAGAGATTCTAGAGAAATGGTCTAAATTTTTCTAAAATATTTGGTAGATTTTTATCAATGAACCCATCTGACTCTGCTATTTTCTGTATTGGAAAGTTATTGACTCAGTTTCTCTAATATGTATAAACCTACTTGGATCATCTTTTTTATTTCTTAGAATGTATTATTATAAGGCATTGGTCTATTTCAAATAGATTAGCAAATGTTTGGAGTATAAATTACATTCTTTCATTCTTTTAGTGTCTGTGGGATCTGTAGTGTTGTCCCCTCTTTCATCTTTGAGACTGTATTGGTGTTGCTATTTCCTGTCTTCTATGAGTGAGGTAAAAGTGTGCACTGGTTTTGAGTATTTCTCATTTCCTCAGTCAGGGTTCCACTTTCAAGCAGACCTTGTGAAGAACCGATGTGGCATTTTTCAAAACGGCTCCATTCTTCCCTCCCTCTGAGCATGCTTGGGTGATTTTTCTCAACTACTCTGCAAAAAACAAAACAAAACAGATCTTTCTCTTGAAGATACTTCTGGACATTTCACACTCATCCACCAGCCAGTCTTTCTTTCAAGTTTTCCTACTTGAGAACTGGTACCCAAAGAGGTTTCTTCTTGTGGGTTTCACTCTGTTTCAGCCTGTTCAGTTTTGGGGACAGGGCTTTGCATTGTGCTCTTATTTTTGACAGTCTAAGCAGTATTGGATGACATGTTAACTTTTAGGTCTCACCTCTGTGAAGTCAGAAATGAGAAGTATTGTAGGACATTTTAATTATGGGATTTATATTTCTACTTATAGATCAAATCATACGTTAAGTCAGTTGTGTAGCTTGTATATTTCAAGAATTTTTCATCTTTGTCAGGATTGTCACTAACCAATATAGTGCTCCTTTTGTTTTTATGTAAGCTCAGTAGTAATCTTTCATTTCTGAGTTTAGTAACTGGCATCTTACTTAAATTGGTGAATCTAGCTAAAGAGTTGTGTGTGTTTAAATGAAGCTGACATTGGCAGTGGGTTTGAAGGCTGATTGGCCTGGTTGAAAGGGGGAGGGGGACATCAAGCAGGGAAAGCCAGGGAGGGACTAAGACATGCAGTACTTGCTATAGCCTCTTATATAACCATCCTGCAGTTTCTGATTTTTTAAAAAATATTTTATTATGAGAGAGGGGGGAGGGAGAATGGGCACCAGAGCCTCCAGCCACTGGGAACAAACTCCAGACACATGTGCCACCTTGTGCATCTGGCTTTATGTGGGTCCTTAGGACCTGCAGGCAAGCTCCTTAACTGCTGAGCCATCTCTCCAGCCCTCTAATTTTTTTCTATTACCATTCTCATTTTGTCCACCTTAGTGTTGATGGTTTCATTCTGCTTTTGGAAGGTGCTTGGTTTGTTCCTCTCTCCTCCTCCCTCTCAAATTCTTGCTGTTTGCTATTGATTTCCTTGACATTTTCTTGACTCTTTGTCTGGTTTCAAAAATTTGCTGAGGTTAATTCTTCAAACTTCCTCTTGACAGCAAGGATTTCCCACCCAAATAACTGATTTTCATGTTCTCTTATGGCACTGTCCCCTCCTTGAAGCAGAAGAAACACTGAGTCAAGGAAGGCGTATTCTCAAAGCCAGCTTGGGCCGTATGGTGTAGACCTCCATGAAGGGCCAGTTTTAGAACCAGAGATACAGTGAGATAGAGCAGCCTAGAGAGATTCCCATGCCTCATCTTCCATCAACAACTAGCCACTCACACATTCCTTAAATTGTATTTTGATGTTAATTGAAATAGTTCTTTTCTTGGTGTGTTACTATCACATTGTATTAGACATCTTTTCAAATTCCCTTTGTGTGTATACACACCCAGAATATGGGCATTGTCTGTGTTGCCAACCTCATAATCTTCAGCTTGGTCCTTTGATTTTCCAGGAGAACCTGTGCCTGCCAGGGACTGGATCCAGAGACCTGTGGTGCCTCCTTTTCTTTTGGATGTTCCTGGAGCATGTACTATAATGGATGTAAGTTTGCCAGAAGCAAGATCCCAAGGAAATTTAAGCTGCTTGGTGATGATCCGAAAGAGGTGAGTTGACTTCCCTGGTCATAACCTTTTTTTGTAGAGAATTAATGAGCTTGGATGAAGTTAACACTATAACTTCTTGTGCTCACAGAAATGGAATTTCATCTTAGATGAATCTACGGAATTTTGGCTAAACTTTTTTAAGTACATATACTCTTATATATATTTACCTAATTATGTTATACCAAAGTTATAGTTAAAATTTGGGTGACATAACTTATTGTGACATAAAGGTCTTTACACTTTATGATGATTCCAAAATTTTAAAGGGCTATCATTTCAGTGGTAATACTAAATTAGGATCGGTGATGTCATTTACTTTTTAAAAAATATTTTTTATTTATTTATGAGAGAGAGAATGAGTACTCCAAGGCCTCTAGCCACTGTAAACAGACTCTAGATGCATGCACCACCTTGTGCATCTGGCTTTACCTGGGAACTGGGGAATCAAACCAGGGTTCTTAGGCTTTGAAGATCCATAACTGCTGAGCCATCTCTCCAGCCCTTCATTTACTTTTGACTCTGAATTATGGAAGTCATGTTTACAAACCGTTTCTAATCAGTATTCACGTGCTATACAATTTACCTTGGTTACTATAGTGAATGTATGCAAGTAACATGTGTATGGATTTTAGTATAAATGTTCAGTTGAAGTAAAGGAACATTGGTTTCTCTTACTGAAGTCACCATACTTTTCTTGTGTCCTCTGAAATATGTATTTCCTAAAACATAATTTGTAAATCAATGGCAGATTCAACAATATTTGGGTCAGCATGCGTGCTAGAGTATGGTAGTTGAATGATCAGAAAACCTTAGTGTACACCTTATACTATGTACTAATCTTGATTTAGTCAAGCAAAGGGAAAATTTGATATCTTTATTATTAGTGGCTTTAATAAATGTAAAATATCTTGAAACTGTGATGTAAACTTTTCAAAGGATTTTTTTTAGTAATGAGCAGGCATCCTCTTTTCATAAGGCAAGAGCATATTTAATAAACCTTATGGAAAATAGAAACTAGTTTTCCACACTAAGAGCTTTATCAGTAGTTCATAAATCCTTCTCACTCTAATGAGTTTTCATATAAACCAAATCTAGATGAGAGTTAACCCCCGCCCTCTCCTACACAGAACTGCTCCCGCCTCACATGCTAAGTTTACAGCTCCCAACATTTCTAAGCACACTAGTAATGAGACTGCCCCATTGTGAATGAAAAAAGTTTTGCTATGAATAATTTTTTATTTTTTTTTCTTTTCTTTGTTGTTTTGAATAATTTTTTAAAGTATTTGTAAATTCTTTGTGTGCAAGGTGTAGGGCACAATTGAATATACCCCTTTCCTGATTGTCCTAGAGGTAGTTCTGAGACTTGTTAATGTTTGAAGTGTCCATTGCTGTCCAAATATTTATTGACAAATTAAGCCAAACAGTTTTTTATCTTCCTCGATAAATAATTGGACAATAGAGAGTGGAAAGTGTGACTTCTTGAGCTAACTGGCTTCATTCACCTAACCCCACCCCCAGCATGGACTTATAAAATACCAACTATATTTCATGAAAAGTAGCAATTCAGTTACTCTTACCAAAATAATTATTTACTAGTACATACAAATCAGATGACACTGTAAGTAGTCATTTTTTAGGATGATTTAATCAGAAAATCTTTGCCAGCGATTAGAGTAATAGGTTATCATATATCATGTATGTACATATATAATAAATTTAATATGTTGAATCACTCATTTATACAGGAAGAGAAACTAGAGTCTCATTTGCAAAGCCTGTCCACTCTTATTGCACCAATGTACAAGAAACTTGCACCCGATGCATATAATAATCAGGTAAGTTTATATGATTATTGGTAATGACTTTGACTATTACTCATCATTGATAACCAACTTAAGTCCAAAAATGTTTTTAATGATGTATTATTCTTTATTATGTTGTTAGATTCCCTTTGCTAATATTCCTGATGACATTTTTGTTGACACATATGAAATTGGTGTGTCAGGTTCTCACTCTAGCCCAGGCTATCCTGGAACTCATGCTGTAGTCTAGGCTAGTCTTCAATTCACAGCGATCCTCCTACCTCAGCCTCCCCAGGTTCTGGGATTAAATGTGTGCCCAGCTCCATAACTGTTGAAACACTCGGTCCTAGTGTATAAAAAGCATATCCTCAAGAAGGCAGTGTTTTGATCTCTTAACTTTAAAGCCAATAAACTTTTAAGACCAAAACAGCTGCTTTATCCACTAACCTATTCTCATATGGACAATTTTGTCTCTGTATGAAGACTTTAGTGAATACATTCAAAATGGCCTCCAACTATTGGTTCTGTCAGCCTACGAACTGATTTCGCAAGAACTCTACAAATTGTACTGCATCAAAAGCATACATATGTGTATAGATATATCAGATTTTGTCATAGTTTCTTCTTTTGACAGTTCTTTTACTTGTTTTATGCAGCCAAGGCCTACCTATTTATTCATTTATTGGCCTATGAAAAATGAGTGGACTACCCTTGTTGGATAGGTAGCTGATTGGTCAAGGCTTGCTCATGAAGAAGACAAGAAACTCTCGCCTCCATTGTTCCCATAATATCAACAACAAAATCAATAAATGAAAGGCACATTTCAACCACCACTGGGGCATAAAATGAGCATCACCATGTCACTGTCTTTAAGAAACCCTCTTTAAGAAACAAAAATGTAGCAGCAATTATTAAATCATACGTCAGAAGGTAGAATTGAAGAATGTTCCTGTTTCTGAGTGGTCTCCTCTCTTACAATTGTCTGATCCATTTTGAGTTGGGCTTTGTCGTGACCAGAGACAAATGGTTTGCTTCTTTCTTCTTCCTGTGGACTCTCAGTTTACCCAGCACTAGTGATTAAATAGAACTTCCTTTCTTTAACATGTGTTCTTGCTGCCTTTATAGGAAGCTAGCCAGCTGGCTTGGGGTGGTGGTACATGCATATAAACCCAGAACTCAGGAGGCTACCATTCGTGATTTAGAGTACCAGAGAGGAGAACCTCACTGAGAAGAGCTGCAGAGATCAGTGCTCAAATCTTCAGCTGAGAATTGTACAGGGAAACTTCCAGAACTGGAGAACGGAACCATCCAAAGAAGTAGGCTATACAGACACACAGGACCTGAAATGGTTCTGGTTCATGCCCAAAAGGAAGATTAAAAAAAAAAAAAAAGGTGTCCAGTGCCTAGAATTGTATTGACTTGAGAGTGGAAATAGACTTAGCTGCTCTGGTCCCATCTAAAAATGTTTTAAAGCCCAGTGTGATAGCACACACTTATAATCCCAGGACTGGGAGGCTCTGGTAGGGGGATCACCATGAGTTTAAGGCCAGCCTGGGACTACAGAGTGAGTTCCAGATCAACCTGGGCTACCTCAGAAAACAAAACAAAAAAGGCTGCTCGGTTAGGCAGCACATATAGTATAAGAGAAAGACTTGAAAGGATTCAATGGATTTAAATGATTTAACACTGTTTTAAAACAAATATTCAAAATATAAGATAGAAATCAGATCTATGAAACCAGGCGTGGTGGCGCACGCCTTTAATCCCAGCACTCGGGAGGCAGAGGTAGGAGGATTGACATGAGTTCAAGGCCACCCTGAGACTACATAGTGAATTCCAGGTCAGCCTGGACTAGAGGCAAGACCCTACCTCGAAAAACCAAAAAAAAAAAAGAAGAAGAAGAAGAAAGAAATCAGATCTATGAAAAGCATCAGAAACAGCAAACGTCAAAGGACTTTCTCTTATTTCAAAAATATCTTTATGAGCCACCCCAGACCTACAGTGGAGGCTCCACATAAAACCCTGCAGAGAGTGGTGGGATAAGCAAGAGACCTATAACCACAGCCAATCAGTCAACCCATGATAAGCCAGTGCGACAGACACCAACAATTTTCAACACAACCTAAAGCAGAAGTACAGAGGCCCCCTAAGACCTCAACATTAAAGCAGCCTTAATATTCACCCACCATGGCTTTGAGAACTAAGCAAAAGAGGGCTGGAATGCCCAGATATTGCCCCCCTCAGTACCAACATACATAGGGGGTGGAACCTGGTTGACTCCTAGGCTATCCATAACCCTCTGCCCCATGGACTGATCCAGTTTGCCTACGGAGGAGGATGTCCAGCTAATTGGGAACAGGGAGTAGGGAAATCGGGGATACCAACACATCTTTTGCTCATTCAGTATACCTAATTATGGATAATAAAGATATAATTTAAAATGTATATTTTTAAAAGAGAGTGGGGCCCTGGGGAGATGGCTCAGTGGTTGAAAAATGCTTGCTGTGTAAGCTGAGTGCCTGGAGTCAGGATCCCCAGCACCCACTTAAAGTCGGGTTCAAGTGGTGTATCTGTAATGCCAACATGCCTCCAGCAATGGAGACAAAGTCAGGAGAATCCAAAAGCTCCAAGCCAGCTAGTCTGACATTAGCAACAGCAAACAAGAGAGAACAGGTCTCAAAACAAAGGGGAAGGTGAAGACTGACCTCCACACCATTGTATAAGCACAACCATACCATACGCATACATACATACCACAAAGAAAGCAGATAACTTATAAACTACATATGGTGGTGTACAACTGCTCCCAGCACTCCAGAGGCTGAGGCAGTAGAGTGGGGGCTCTGAGGTCAACCTGGGTGACATACTACAATTGTTTTTGGTTTTGAATGTAGGGTCTTACTCTAGCCTAGGCTGACCTAGAACTTACCCTGTAGTCCCAGGCTGGCCTTGAACTCACAGTGATCCTCCTACCGCTGCCTCCTCCCAAATGCTGGGATTAAAGGTGTGTGCCACCATGCCCAGCATAAAAAGTATTTTTATGTATTTGAGAGCAGTGCCACTTTGTGCATCTGACTTTACATGGGTACTAAGGAACCAAACCCAGGCCAGCAGGCTTTCCAGGCAAGCACCTTTAACCACTGAGCAATCTCCCCAGCCCCAACATATTTCTTAATAACTTGGAGTCAAAGGAGAGGTAAATTGGGAAGTATTGAAATTCATGAAGTGCAGCTATAAAGCATTACACATATATATTAGAAAAATGTATATTCAAGTCATAAATCTACCATAAGAAGTTAGAAAAATGAAAGCAATTTAGCCCCTAAATGAAAAAAATTACAAATACAATCTGGAATAATATGCATAAAATAAGAAAATAAGTCAGTTAAGACAAAGGCTATTTTCACTAAGAGATGTAATCAGGAACAACAGAGATGGAATAAATCCCCAGTATCAGCTGAGGCTTAGTGGCAGAGCATTTGACTGTCACTAGGTTCAGACCCTAGCATGAGGGGAAAATTATAAATAATAATTAAAGGGCTTGAGGTCAATAATAGGACTATCAGAGCTCACAACAACAACAAACATGAATAGTACTATATCCATTAAGTATGTTTTATTTATGGCTAAAAACTTTACACCAAGAATATTCCTGGCCCAGATGACTCTTTTTGGCAGTCTTGTCCCTTCTTTGAAGGGAAAAAGTGGAGCCAATTCTATGGAAACTCTTCCAAAATTAGAAATGATAATAGACACATGCCAACTTATTCAGTCAGGCTGGATAAAAGATATTAAAGGAAAAAAATACAGTATAATGTTTATGAATATTGATGTAAAAATTAATTCTAGCTAATCAGATGCAATAATACATAAGAGATTTAAAAATGTGGCCAGATACAGTTTATCTCAGGAATATTTGACTCATTTGACATTCAGAAATATCATTCACCATATTAGCAGACATAGCAGAAAAAATATAATTGAAGAAAAGGTAATTTTCTATGTTCAGTATGCATAGAAGGAAACTTTCTCCACCTTCAAAGGGGTCACAGATAAACAGTCAGAAGCCAACGTTATACATACTGAGGAAGGCTAGAGGCTTTTCCATGGGCAGGAATAAGAAAGCCTATGTTTTCTCATCACTTCTCTTCACCACACTAGAAGATCTACAGTGCAGTGAAGCAAGTAAGATTAAATAGTAAGAAACAAAACTGTACTAAGTGACAGATGTCATGCTTATTTTGCAGTGAAAGTCTTAAAGGATCTACATATCACCCCTAGAACTATGAATTAGAGCACAAAACAAAGATTTGTTTTGTATACTAGCAGTATTTAAAATGGAAATAAAAACCAACAGTAATCAAAAGAGCATCAGGAATAGAGATTCTTGGCATAAATTTGACAAGAACAAAGACACTACTGAACTTATTAAGTACTTAAATCACTGTTTAAGATGTCAAGTTTTCTAAAACTAATCAATGTATTCAATTCATGGCCCATTAAAATGTGAGCAGGTTATTTTAAATAATTACAATGGCTCTAATTTTATATAGAGAAATGCAAAAAACTTCAAAGAGTCAATTTTTTAAAAGAACAAAATTTATATGTGTGTTCTGTTTAATTTTTAAATTTACTAAAAATTTCTCCTTGCCAGTAATGAAGACAGTTTGGTGCTCGTACGAACACATACGAAACACTGTATTATTCTAGTGGATTGGAATAAACAGTCCATAAATAGACCCCACCCCCAACAAATACGATCCACTGATCTTCCACCAAGGCCATTCAATGGGAAAGGATGGTTACTTTATTCAGTGGTGTCTGAACAGCTGAGTCAGGGTGGGGGACAGCCTTGACCCTTAACCTCAAAATCTCTACAAAACAGTAACTCAAATTTCATCCATTTAAGATACAAATGAGGGCTGGAGAAATGGCTGGCTCAGTAGTTAAAAACACTTTCTCCAAAGCCTAATGGCCTGGGTTCGAGTCCCAGTACCCATGTAAAGCCAGATGCACAAAGTGGAACATGATCTGGAGTGTCTCTGTTAGCAGCAAGAGGCTCTGGTGTGCCCATTCTTTCTCTCTCTGCTTGCAAATAAATAAATAAAAACATAAAGCACAAATAAATCTCTAGTGGCAGACAGCAGACCAAAACTTCTATGATCAAAGCGGGGGAAGATGTCCTAAGGGGTCATGAGGAAATGTTTGGGACAATGGACATGTACTTTGTCTGTGCCATGGCAACATGGATGTACAAAAGTCAACACAGTATGCCTCAAATATATGATGCTTAATGTAAGTTGCTTGGAGGCCTGCGAGTACAGCTTGGTGGTAAAGTGTTTGCCTTGCCTGTGTGGGGCCCTGGGTTTGATCCCTGGCATCCCAACAATATCAGACAACCAGGCATTGAGGAATGCCTCAGTAGCACTAGAAAATCATAGCGTTACCATGCTTAGGAATGGACTCTCTTGCCTGACATTCCATCTGTCACCAGGTATCACGTACAGCACATTCTGAGAAATTATTTTGCACACATCCCTTCTTTTCTCAGGTTGAGTATGAGCACAGAGCTCCAGAGTGCCGTCTGGGTCTAAAAGAAGGCCGTCCGTTCTCAGGGGTCACCGCATGCCTGGACTTCTGTGCTCACGCCCACCGAGACCTGCACAACATGCACAACGGCAGCACACTGGTAAGTGGCACCGAGGGCCCAGCACCTCCCCGTGAAAGAACAGGCCTGGAAAAAAAAAA
>PVHP010015081.1:18092-39338 GCA_004024765.1 Zapus hudsonius
GGTGTCAGCAGAGGGATGTTTCCATGCATGAGCTGTTGTTGCAAGGTGGCCATTAACATAGTGACACGTTAGTAGAAAACTACTCATCTCAGTACGAAGCCTCTATATATTGCCATTTCCCCTTTAGTTACCAGGAATATCAAAATTCAGGTTTAGCTATGCAGTAGGTTACAGTCAATTAAATGCAAAACTATTTGTAAGCCAAGGTACCAATCCACCTTGCAGAGAGAAGTATGAATGAAAACCACATTATCAGGGCTGGAGAGATGGCCCAACAGTTAAAGGTGCTTGCTTGCAAAGCCAGCACCCATGTAAAGCCAGATGCACAAGGTGGCACATGTGTCTGGAGTTAGTTTGCATTGGCAGAGGCATACTGTGTGTTGATTTT
Organism: Zapus hudsonius; assembly: GCA_004024765.1. Lineage (NCBI taxonomy): Eukaryota > Metazoa > Chordata > Mammalia > Rodentia > Dipodidae > Zapus > Zapus hudsonius. Next base: position 18,481 of record PVHP010015081.1, read on the forward strand.
TGATCTATTTTTGTACATCCATGTTGCCATGGCAAAGACAAAGTACATGTTCATCATCCCAAACATTTACTCATGACCCCTTAGGACATCTTCCCCTGCTTTGATCACAGAAGTTTTGGTCTGCTCTCTGCCATTACAGATTCATTTGTGTTTTATGTTTTTTTATTTATTTTTCCTGATGTGCCTCCTTCTCTCTCATAAATAAAAATATTTTTAAAAATAAAAAAGGAAAACACATTATCATTGTCAAAGTATCTGTTATACAAATTTTAAAAGCCTTAAAGCACTCATTGTGCCTGTATACTACAGTGGGTAGAATGAAATCAGTTTTAAAATTCAGGCTACTGTGAGAGACAAATATTTATACAAGTCTTAGGCTGGAGCAGTGTTCCATACTGACAAAGTTCGAGGTTGTGCCTTTTCATATTAAGGTAGAGAAAATGTTTTCACATGAAATTATAAATTCATCAGCCCAATGCATCACCAACATGGATGCAGATATAATTATGGATGATGAACAGGGAGATGAGAAATAATTCAAGGAGAAGAGGCTTGGGGATGTAGCTCAGTTGGTAGAGAGCTGGCTTCACATATTCAGATTGTTGGGTTCAACCCTCAGCACTACAGTAAAATGCTTGTAGAGGCACACACCCATAATCCCAGCACATAGGATCAAAAATTCAAGGTTGGGGCTGGAGAAATGGCTCACTAGTTAAAGGTGCTTTCTTATAAAGCCGAACATCCCAGGTTTGCTCCCCCAGCCAATGCACAAAGTAGTATATGCAGCCCCTGGAGTTCGCTGCAGTGGCAGGAGGCCCTGGCATGCCCATCCTCTCTCTATGGCATCCTCGGCTATATTATAAGTTTGAGACTAGCCTGGAATATGAGACCCTGTAGTAGACAACAGCTGAGATAATTTCAAGAAGTACTATTTTTTACCATCTGGGTCTCAGATGAGAGAACTACAAAGGGCAGTAAGTAAACACTTGGAGCATCACAGGCCGTATAATGTCTGTCATATTTTTCTTTGGAGAGTTATTAGTATTATCATTGCCATTCAGAATGCGAGAAGAGCCTCTGAAGCTGATGGACCATGGGTTCTAGTTTTTTAACTTCACAACCCCTCCCGGTCACACTGCTGCTTGCATCCTCATGCGTGATGCACCGAGCTGGACAGTGAAAGAAACAGCTTCTAGCAGGTTCTGAAGATAACTACACTTCATTGTAGCAAGGCGTTTAGAGTCAAGAGGACTTACTTCTTAAAGATTCCATGTTCTACAAGGGAAGATGGAAAGAAACAGAAGAATTGACTAAGGATAAAAATGTATGATAAGAAGTCTCAGATGAGAGTGTGGAAAACTTGCCCATGTAGCAAGTGGCAAACCCACCACACCATCCCGTGTTCTTTATTTATAAAAGCCAGGCTGCTCTGATCACATTCCTTTTAAGGGTGTCTCTAATTACATATTGCTTTGTCTTTTAGGTCTTATTTTCTCCATCTTTTTTTAAAGCACTAGATAAATAAGTGCATTTTAGCCAGGCATGGTGGCATACACCTTTAATCCCAGGACTGGGGGTGGGGGTGGGCAGAGGTAGGAGGTTCACTGTGAGTCTGAAGCCAGCCTGGGACTACAAAGTGAGTTTCAGGTCATCCTGAGCTAGAGTGAGACCCTGACTCAAAAAATATATTTAAAAACAACCTTTTATCAAAACTAATATGACTGTGGCAAAAAAAAAATGAAGGAGGTACAATTAAATTATGAAAAGAAGTGTGAAGTTTACATAAACCATATCATCTAAATCTTCAACTTTTCATTATTTACACTTTTTACTTTGGTGCCTCATGCACGTTTCTTGAGCTCAGCTCAAACACAAACACTATTTCTTCAACACAGTGAGTTAGACATCAGCTGTGAAGAAAGTTGCGACATGTCTTTGTACAATGTGACAGGGACCTTCCATACTGCATCCTAAGAGGAGGTTAACTGGTAGAAGCAGGTTTTAGCTCCTTTGAAAGGAACCCATCTATTGCATGTGCTTTGGGCAAGTGAAAAGGGGAGGATTGCTTCATTTCACTTGACCAGAGTGTGGCTAGTTTCTTCCCTGAAGAATAGTCACCTCCTGAGAAATTTGAGAAGCTTCAACAAGGAAACTGATCTTGTATCCCTGCTCCAATCTGATGTGTGTTCGTTGAGAACAGGCATGCTTGGATTTCTGGTAGGATGCGTGCCACTGATTAAACACAAATGTAGGTCCTGAGAAGGAGAAACACACACGCTTTCCTTCTGGACCTGCAGCCGAGGCTGACCGAGTCTCGTTCCCTACCAGGTATGCACCCTTACGAAAGAAGACAATCGAGGACTTGGAGGGAAACCCGAGGATGAGCAGCTCCACGTGTTGCCTCTGTACAAGATTTCTGACGTGGATGAGTTTGGGAGTGCAGAAGCTCAGGAGGAGAAAAAGCGAGGGGGAGCCATTCAGGTGCTGAGCTCGTTTCGGAGGAAAGTCAGGATGTTGGCAGAGCCCGTCAAGACTTGCCGACAAAGGAAACTAGAAGCCAAGAAAGCCGCAGCTGAAAAGCTTTCTTCTCAGGAGAACAGCTTGAATAAGAATGAAAAGTCCGCCTCATCGCGTACCAAACAGACTGAAAATGCAAGCCAGGTGAAGCAGCTGGCAGGTAAACTCAGCGGGAAGGCTATGGATTGGTTCATGGGCTGTGTGATGCATATTGGAAGGTTCTTAGTCCAGAATCTTCTCTTGGGCAGCAAGGGCCAGGATTTCCTTTTGGAGGTGTTAGGGAGGTGGTAACCATCCATCAAGGCTTGCTTGTCTGAGAAGTGGTGATTCTCTAATAAATGACATGCAACTTGTATGTTGAAAATCACATTAATTTAGAAGTGGCAGGTTGGCAAACAGAAGTGGAGGGATACTTGGAAACACAAAATGAACCCTAAGGAAATCATGTGACCTTGTATGAAATATATCAAAAATGACGCAAGTCACTTCTTCAAAATGGGAAAAGCCAATACATTGAAATGAAGAAAAAATTAAGGATGACTCCAAATTTTTAAGGCCAGACAACTAAAACAATACAATTTGAGAAAGTTTGAAAATGTGATTTTCAGGGTTGGGGAAGAAGCCTATTGGATACTTTTCCTTTGACAGGTTGGATCCGAGGGTTAGGAGGGACTCTACATGTAGCTATGCTTTCAGGCTTTCCTCATCAAGAGAGGCTTTGCTTATAGTCCATGCAGGACAGCATCTAAACAGAGCTGCTGCTTCTATCCAGAGCCCCTGGTTTGTGATCAGCTTGCAAGAACGAGTTGCCTTGGTAAAGTCAAAGTTCCCTACTTAATAATTTCCAAGCTCTTACACACTTAAGTAATTCAGAATGGCATTTAAAGATGCTTACTGAGTATTTTTGTTTTGTTTGTTTGAGGTAGGTTTGTTTGTTTCTAGCCCAGGCTGACCTGGAATTCACTATGTCATCTCAGGTTGGCCGTAGATTCACAGTGATCCTCCTACCTCTGCCTCCTGAGTGCAGGGATTAAAGGTGTGCACCACCATGCCCGGCCTTGCTTATGTGGAGAATGAAATATAAAGGGATACAATATTGTCTCTTGTTCTTTCTTTCGAGTTTCTGGAGATGGAAAAATTGTTCAGTTCTCCAAACTGCCATTGCATGTCCATCCATTTGTCCTTAAATGACTTAAAGTCACAGTTGAGAAGAATGACTTGACAAAGTTTCGCTGACAAAGCTGAAAGTTTCTATGAACTATTATGTACGGTCGTGTAAATTTCCCTCCTAGAAAGTTTATTCATGAAATAGGATTGTCCAATTATATAAGATGCATTTTATGAAGAAATGTGATTCTTCCTAACATTGCTTAATTTCCATAGTAAATCATGTAGTTTTACTTGAATTCCATGGCAAATTCTACTGAATGCCAGGAGATGGGAAAATAAAGTAAAAGAGTGATGTTCCCTTCCCTAGAAGGACGTAGTTAAGAACAGAGAAGAGGAAGTCCTAAAAACTTATCGAATTGTCCTGTTGCCCTCTCTGTTTGCCCCAGAACTGAAGACACTCTTGAGAAAGGGGTGAATAGGTCATGGCTGGAGGGAAGACAGCACTTCAGGCAGAGGCATGTTGTGAATCTGAGGAGCAGCCATGGCTCGAGACATTTCCTGAACTTACCAGAGTGTTCTGATAAAGTTCTGGACTTTGCTTCTAGTACTTAGTCATTAAAGATGACCCTGCGCAGTGGCCAGCGCCCTGGCCACCCTTGCTTAGGGTGGCTTGCGTCATCACATCACACACATTTAATTACCCTCCCTCGAGTTCAGGAGATACTAACCAGGCATACTTGTTCCCGCTCTCTCCTTCCCTTCTTCACAGAACTGTTGCGGCTTTCAGGACCAGTCATGCAGCCCCAGCAACCACAGCCGCCCCAACAGCCCCCGCTTCACACCTCCACAACTCACCCTCAGTCAGACTCCGTGGGCTCTTACTCTTCTGGGTCCACCAATTTGTACGTGAGAAGGCCCAACCCAATGAGTCCTTACCCAAACTCTTCCCACTCTGCAGAGATTTATGGAGCCTCCAACCATGTGAATCTTTATCCCACCTCCTCTCAAGCCGCTGGTGCTTATTTGAGTTCTAATCCCATGAACACCTACCCCGGGCTTTTAAATCAGAATAACCAATATTCGGCCTATCAGTGCAATGGGAACGTGTCTGTAGACAACTACTCCCCCTACTTGGGGTCGTATCCTCCCCAGTCTCAGCCCATGGATCTGTATCGCTATCCAAGCCAGGACCAGTTCTCCAAGCTCAGTCTACCACCCATCCACACGCTTTACCAGCAGAGGTTTCCCTCAAAGTACTTGGGCTATGGAAGCCAAAATATTCAGGGAGATGCCTTCAGCAATTGTACCCTAAGACCAAACGTGCACCACATAGGGACATTTCCTCCTTACCCCACCCACGAGATGGATGGCCATTTCATGGGCTCTGCCTCCAGGTTACCACCCAATTTGAGCAACCCCACAAATGTGGACTACAGAAACGGGGAGCACCATCCTCCTCCTCCTGGGATCCCGAACTACAGTGCGGCGGCAGGCATAATCAACAGCTCTCTTCACGCCCTGAGTCTCCAAAACAAGGAGAATGACATGCTCTCCTACCCAGCTAACGGGCTGTCAAAGATGCTCCCGGGGCTCGGCCAGGAGAGCGCTGCTTCAGCCCCAGGTCTGTTCCACAAAGCTGCTCAGGAGAAGCCACCTGCAGCCACAGCCCAGGGACCTCCTACTGCAGAGGACAACGATGGTGTCTGGTCAGACGGTGAGCAGAACTTTCTGGATCCTGACATTGGGGGTGTAGCCGTGGCTCCAACTCATGGGTCACTGCTCATTGAGTGTGCAAAGCGTGAGCTTCATGCCACAACCCCCTTAAAGAACCCGAATAGGAAAAAGCCCACCAGGGTGTCCCTTGTCTTTTACCAGCATAAGAACATGAACGAGCCCAAACATGGCCTGGCGCTCTGGGAAGCCAAGGTGGCTGAAAAAGCCCGCGAGAAAGGGGAAGAGTGTGAGAAGTATGGCCCAGACTATGGGCCTCAGAAAACCCACGGCAAGAAAGTGAAGCGGGAGCCCCCTGAACCCCACGAGCCCTCTGAGCCCACCTACCTGCGCTTCATCAAGTCCCTGGCTGAGAAGACCGCGTCTGTGACCACGGACTCCACAGTGACCACGTCTCCATATGCCTTCACTCGGGTCACGGGGCCTTACAGCAGATACATATGATGCTGTCCCTTTTGTCACTAACCTCATTGGAACACATCGCCACCAATCCATGTGTAAGATAGCTCTCTGGGAAGTGGAGACACGTCATAGTATTATGACAAACGTGGTGGGAAAAACCTCAGCTCACCAGCAAAAAAAAAGGGGGGGGGGTAATCTTACCATAGCACTTAAAAATCCCACCGACTCCCCAGTGGTCACAGATGGAATCCAGGAAAAAAGACCAAAGCATTCTATGCAAAAGAAGGTGGGAGAGAAAAGGTTCCATGATTTTCAAACACTGGTTCTATTATTTGATGAGATATGTAAATGTGATTTTTTTTTCCCTTTTACGACTCCACACATCTGTGACCACTTTTAATAATACAGAGTTTGCGTAGTCATGGAACACAAGTACTGTAGTAGTACAGTTACAGGAATATTAAATAACCATCTGGTGCTGAATATATAATGTACTGAAATACTGGAATTATGGCTTTTTAACATGCAGTTTTTACTGTAATCTTAATATTAACTTATTTATCAAAATAGCTACAGAAAGCATAAATGAATAGCAACAAAACACTGAATTTGTTTGGGTGTTCTACGAAATGGTGCTATGAAAACGGTGTCTTTAATAGCTGAAAAATGAATGCCTTTTTATCATCAAGATGCTATTGGTGTACTCCAGTACCCTGGAAGAGCAGGGGTACCTCATTCATTCAAGGCGTTGCCATCATTACCTGTCCTTCCACAAGCTTTGTTTGTAAAACGTGGACATTGTAAAGGCTTCTGAAGTTTGCTCATCCAGCAGTGTCCTCATAGGACAATAAGTGTGTATGTGTACATATATAATGTATGTGTATAAATCTCTTCAGTGGTGTCATCGAAGCACTTTGCCAACCGAAGCTATGACAACTTGAACAATGCTAAGGTACTGAGATGTTTAAGAAGAAAACGTTTACTTTCATCTTAGGATGAAAAGTTAATTCTCTTTTTTGTTTTAAGGATACAAGGAAAGTTTTTAAGACCTTTTTCCTTTTCAGTTAGTCCTGCAGTGTGTTCATGGTTACCAGCCAGCTCCACCTACTCTGAGGCTGACTGGATTCCAGGGAATGCCAGTCCACAGAACATGTTTCCCGGTGCTCAGCTCCCAGGCTACACTGTAAATCCATTTTACACGCGTTGCTTCAGGATGTGCTCTGTTAGCCGTGCAGCTCTCAGCAAAGCTGGCTCAGCTCACTCCAAGGCCAGCGAGCTCTTGCTAGAGCTGAGCGGCAGCCCGCCTTTGTCTCATCGTTCCGAGCATTGTGTGTTGTCATTTCTTGCTTAAGTGTCCTCCTCACCAGGAAGATTGAGTGGCCTGATGCCTGCATAGAGAAGATGACTAAACAGGGTTAGGTCCATGGGAATCTGTTGCTTAGAAACTAAACAGGCAGCTGGTTTGCTGTGGTGGTTTTGAATCATTCACTTGTATAAAGAAGTAAACATTGTATAGTAAATTAAATTGTACACAAAACTTTTTTAACGCAATGCTTTAGTATTTTAGTACTGTAAAAATTTAAATATATACATATATATATATTTGTGTGTGTATGTGTGTGTGTGTGTGTATGTGGGATTGAAGCAAAATTCACATCATGTTGGTGCTACTCAGCCTGCTCCCCACATGTAACTAATGTGAGCTAAGAATTCATTGCAGGTCTGAGGGACAGTCCTACTTGTCATTTACCTCAACACTAGTTTGGCAATAGGATATGGAACTGAGAGGGAAAGCTTATCACGTTGTGTACCACCATTTTTGCAACCTTTTTTATTATTAAAAAAAAACATAACTTTTTTAAATACTTGATTTCTTAGCAAGTATAACTTGAACTTCAACCTTTTTGTTCTAAAAATTCAGGGATATTTCAGCTCATGTTCTCCTTATGCCAACATGTCACCTGTGTTTATTTAAAATTGTTGTAGGTTAATATTTTTTTTCTTTTTTTCAGGGATTTAACCCTTTTATTTTGAATCCCTCTTATTTTATTTGTACATGTACTTATGTAAGTAACTATAACTAATTTTGTAAATTTGTTGGCTCTTAATTATAAAGAAGACACATTTTTAAAGTTTGGGGACTCTTTTTTTGACTGTTTTAAGGAAGAAAAAATAAACACGAAAATAGAACGCACTGAGCTGATAAAGGGAACTTGGCAAGGCAGAGGTATGTCAAGAGGCTGTTGGCCAAAAGCCTTTTGACTCCATACAGTTTCTTGATCCAGTTCTCTAAGCTGACCTAGCATCCAGATGTGCACAGTGCAGTAGAGCTGTTTATTACATTTGGCCCCAATACAGTGTGGCTTCCTTGGTTTTTCAAATAAATTCTTAATCAGTGGAGGCCTTTGGGTTTTTTTTTGGTCAAATCTTTATGATTTTTGTCCAAGAATCTTCTCAAGTTCTTGATTGTTCCCAAGTTATGAGCATTTAGGAAATATTTTACATACAAACCACATGAATTTAATGTCTTACATGTCATAATGTCGAACCCCAAACATGTGGTTACTGCACATGCATATGGTGATTCTGAGTTAGCCAACCTTAAATATTTGGTTTATCTGTCATCCAGTGTCATTTGTCAGACTGTTGGCCAACAGGAGCAGGAAGTGTGGTTTGGGGGATTGGGAAGAGGCCAGGTAGGAAGAGGGGAAATTGAATGGGGTATTGTAAATATCAGATCTATAATTGTAAATATCAAACTTGCCTCAGTTAGAATGAACAGAAAGCAGATGGACGGTTTGTTTATACAGGAAAATCAGGTTGACTACATAGCCATACTTGAAAATGCTTTTGAGTGGTGTCAACTTTACTTGAATGAATTTTTCATCCTGATTGACGCACAGTGATGTACAGGTAGTAGTTAACTTGTGTAGGAAATTTTTGCAGTTTGACACTAAGATAATGAACTTCTGTGTGCATTTTCCTATGCTTTATTTTTGTAACTTAGTTTCATTTCATTTTCATGAGATGTTGGATTTGTTTATAAAATCTGATGATGGTTATAAATACTGTAAGTATTGTAATGTTATGAATGCAGGTTATTTGAAAGCTGTTATAATAATAATTATATCATTCCTGATAATGTTATGTGAGTGTTTTTAATAAAATTTATATTTATTTAATGCACTCTAAGAGTTGTGTCGTGGAACTTTCTGTTCACTTCTTGAATGACTGCCCTCACTGAACTAAAGGGAATGAGCAGAATTATTTAAGATATATGTTTTCTAATTTAGTGCTCCAAAGGGCTATTTAAATAGCCTGGATATTTGCACATTTTTTTCCTGCTTACTTTTTAGCTATTTGCTCACCCTGCCCATGTAGAAAGTGTCCATGAGGAGGGGAGTGATAATGCTGATCCCAGGTTGTCCCTTTATTGTATGGGCCAGGAGAGCTCCGCATCAACAAGCTTCCTATTTATTGCTCAGGCCCAAGCCTGACTTCCCTATTGACACCCACTCTTTTTTTTTAATAGTTTTTTAAAAAAATATTTTATTTATTCATTTTCAAGCAGAGAGAGAGAGAGAGAGAGAATGCACCAGGGCCACCACCATGTGGGTCTGGCTTATGTGGGTCCTGGGGAATTGAACCCAGTGCCTTAGGCACTGGAGGCAAGTGCCTTAACCGCTGAGCCATCTCTCCAGCCCCTGACATCCACTCTTAAAGGAAATTTCCTGCCCATGCTCCTCTGAATGTTAGGCACAGGAAAGGTTGCCTCTGCAGTGCATGTCAAACCTGTACCTGTCCTCATCCTGTATGCCCCCATATGGCTTCCGGGAGTGTGGTGGTTTGATTCAGGTATCCCCCATAAACTTATGAGTTCTGAATGCTTGATCCCCAGATGATGGCAGTTTTGGAACTGGATCCCCTTGAGGTGTGTTTTGGGGGGTGGGCTTGTGAGGGTTATAGCCAGCTTCCCCTTGACAGTGTTTGGCACACCTTCCTGCTGCTATTTGCTGTGGGGAGGTGATGTCCACCCTCTGCTCATGCCATTGTTTCCCTGCCATCAAGGAGCTTACAGCTTGAGTCTGTAAGCCAAAGTAAACCCATTCTTCCCATCATCTCTTTGTCGCAGCAATGCAACAAAGCTGACTGCAACAAGGAGCTTGAAGCAAGATTGTCTTCTACTCATCTCTGCTGTGTGAATCGCCCTGCACAGCCCCAATGCACTCTGGCTGAAATGTCCACGAAATGTCAGATACAGTTCAGAGAAATCATTTTCATCATTCATAAGTTAAGGGAATTTTTTCCCACATTTTTCTTTCTACTCATCTAGGGCCACACTTGTTCAAATAGTGTCAGCTCAGTGACAGATGCCTCCAGCCCTGTGCTCCAAGCCAGGGTACTGTGAAAACAACATGTAAAACCAAGTGCACAAAGTGGTGCATGCTTCTGGAGTTCATTTACAGTGGCTGGAGGCCTCTGTGCACCCACCATTCTCCCTGTCTGTCTCTCTTCTATCTCTCTGCTTTCAAATAGATAAAATAAAATTTAAAAAGTCACCTGGAAGCCTGGTGTGAGTTCAAGGCCAACTTAACACTACATAATGAGTTCTGGGTCAGCTTGGAAAAACAAAAAAACACTTCACCTGGGGCTGAGTATCCAAAGGAAAGGGAAGTGGGGAGTATGCTTTCTTTCCATAATAGGAGGAAGGGCCAAGCTTACTGCCTGCTGTCTTCCATCACTCACCTGGTCAGTGAGGGATCTGTGTATTTCTGCTTGCATCCTCTCTCCCAGGAGAAAATAGACACAAAGGATTCTTAGAAAGGAATTAATGACAATTTATATTATTTCACTTTTGCTAGCATACTTCAGTTTTAAAGAGCAAAGATACTTTTGTTCTCAGACATTTGAAGCCACCTGTTTAAATACCCCTCTCTCTTACCAGGTAACTTCTCACAAATGTCTCTGGCTGTCTAATCCAACATTCTTTCTTGCTTTAAAGGAGCCACTCTTTTTGCATGCCCACTTGATGAATACATTTTCTTTGGTGGTTTCTCTTTATGCTGCTTCAAAAGTATTTAATCTACTCAATTTGACACTGTAATCAATTCTTAATTCAAACTGAAATGAGATTTTTACTTCTGCATTGGGCAAAATGCTAGTTACATAAAGACACACTACTACTCCTTTTGCTGTGAATAAATTCCAATCACTTAATGTCACAGAATTGAGGATGTATAAGTACCCTGAGCAGTTCTTTTATTTCTTGCATAGTCATATTATTAGGAATCTTGGTAGTGCTGCTTGGGACTTATGCTGGGGTACCCTAACCCATCTCACAGTGGTCTCACAGTGGTCTCTTGATTCAGGCTTAAATGAATGTGATGAAGATCAGGCTAGTGATAGAGGAGGAAGCATCTGGCTTTGGATCCTGCCTGGAAGTTTTATTAGCTGTGTATCATCGAGTCTATCTGGAAAATTAGCACACTGCTGAAGATGAAGTAAGAATGCCAACATTTAAGGGGAATAATTAGTAAATCTTAAAAGGAGATTTCATCTCTCCTTGCCTCATACTAATGAGGATCCTTCTGACCCCACCTCAGAGCTTACCTAGCAGATGCCTATAGCAGGTAGACCACAAACTCCCAACTCAGGTGTTATGGCTTGGGTATAAAATGCCCCCCACAAGCACATGTGTTTGACCATTTGGGTCCTCAGCTGGTGATGCTCTATGGGGAAGTTATGGAACTTTAAGAGGCATAGGTCCTGGCTAGAGGAAGTGGATTGCTGGGGAACAGGCCTTATGGATTACAGCTGGGCTGGTTCCTTCCTGAGCAGCCTACTTCCAGTTTCACCTAGATGTGACTAAGCTGCTTCACATTCACATTGCCACAGGCACTGTGCCTGCCATGAGCTGAGTTCAAAAAAATCTTTCCTCCCCTAAGTTGCTTTACTAGTACATCTGGCAGGGCAGGTTTACATAAAAATGTGACCTGGAAGCATTACTGGGATCCAAAGGCAGAAGACAGACACAATAAGGCTCCCTGTCTGGACCCTCATAGAGTCTCATTGCTCTCAGATGAGTTTACAATAGACTGCTGACTCCAGTGGCTCCAATGACTCAGCAGTTTCTAACATACCAGATACCCATCAAAGACCAATAAAAACATCAAACCATTTATGTGCTAAAAGCAGAAGAAAAAGCAATCAACCAAAGGAAAAATAGTGAGGAAATTATATTCTTTTTTTTTCATTATTTATAGTGTCTTCTGCTAATAGCAATAGGTAATAAAATTAAGCTAGCAATATCCATGTCTGAAGGTGCTAACCTTACCTTTCTTTACATAAATTTCTATATCTGGTATATGGAAATACCAGCAACTTGACAAGATTATTGTGAAGAATGATCTCATTCATAGATTAGAAGAACTAAAAAAAAGAGAGAGAGAGAGCTACTCTAATTGTATTGAGCCAGGTTTAGTTGTACTTGTCTGTAATCTCAGCACTCAGGAAGCAGAGGCAGGAGGATGATTTTAAAGCCAGTCTGGGCTACATGATGAGACCTTTGTCTTAAAAACTGAATAAAAGCCAAGTGTGGTAGCCCAAGACTTTAATCTCAGCACTTGGGAGCCAGAGGTAGGAGCATCACCGTGAGTTTGAGGCTATTTTTGTTTTGAGATCAGGTTTTTATTCTAGGCTGACTTGGAATTCACCTGATCTCAAAACAAAAAATATCTAAGTAAATAAGTTGATCATTTCAGTTGAAGCTATTTCACAGCATGATAGTTTCATTAATGAAAAAAATTAGTACTTATTGACTACCGAATCACAGAAAAGCAGATGTAAATGAGACTTTAGAGATCATCCGTCCCAACACTATGGTTTTATGGAACCATCCATTCATTAAATATTTTAGACATTCACTCTGTGGTAGGTGTATTTCTAGAAGTTGAGTATCCACATGAACAGTCTCCAGCAAGTATCTGTTTCCTTTGAATTTATATTCTACTTAGGAGAGCTAGACAAGTAGTAACATAAGTATGGTGGTCAGTGAATTTCATGGAGAGAAATAAGGCAGAGCAAGGTAGAACAGGGGATGATGGCGATTGGGAGGGATGGAGAACTTTGAAAGTATAGGTTGGTCAAGGAAATCACTGATTGGGTAGGTCTGAATGCAGTGATGGTGTTAGCCATGTAGATACTTGGAAAAAGAGGGTCAACTTGAGAGAAAAGTGAGTAAATAGCCCTAAAGTAGGATCATGAACACATGAAGGATGTGGCCAGAGAGGGGAGTGGTGACCAGCTTCCCAGGGGTGAGGTCAGAACAGTGATATGAAGCATTGTAAACCCTTTGGTCTTTAAGTCAAATGATAGCATTGGAAAGTTCTCCACAATAAGGAATATGAGTTAATTTATGTTTTTAAAGGTATCTCTTTAAAGACAAACCAATTCAAAAGGCAAGAGGAAATTGGAAGCCAGCTAAGAGGCCACTGTAATCAACCAAGCAAGAGAGGAGGGTAGCAGAGGTCATGGGAAGTGGTTGAATGAAAGATGGAGGTATTAAAGAATCAAAAATGACTTCCACTCAAGAATGACTTGAGTAAAAGAAAAATAAACTGGTTCTGACCCACCGAACCATGGCAAAGGCAGGTGAGGGAGCTGTGCATTGACTCCCCACCAGCCCGTGCACCCCACGATCCTGCCCACTGACCCTGGGTCCCAGGCTAGGTCACAACACAAAGAGTACACACAGGCAGAGTGCCCCACACAAAGTTCGCCTAGCTCCACTTTGGAAGTCCCCCATTAAAACTCAAAGAAAGAGCACAGATGCAAGTCCAGGAAGAGATGACATGTTCAGAACATCCCTTGATGGAGTCTATACCCAGATTATTAGATTATTAGTGGAAATGGAAGCAAAAATTGATCATGTAAGTGGAAATATGTAGAATCAGCTCACGAGCTTCACCACCAGGCTTAACACAGTGGAGGAAAAACAGATGGACTTTGGTAGATCAATCAATAAGCTAAAGGCAAACCAGCAATCAGAGGAGCTCAAGAATCAGCTGGCTAAACCAAATGAAGACATAATTAAATACAAGAGTGAGTACCAGGAAGCTTTAAGTAAGACAACCTTAGAAATGAAAATGCGGCTCAACAAAGAGATGGAGACCATGCAAAAAAGCGCTATTGGAAAACCAAAATCAAATGGATATAGTTAAAACATCTCTATAATCCCTCACTGCCAGAGTTAATAACCTGGAAGATAGAACTTCAGACATGGAAGACAAAGCAGAAGAGATCAGGATAACAAAAACTTGGATAAGTTCAAAAAAGCATGTGAACAAAATATGAGGGAATTATGAGACACCCTTGAGAGACCAAACCTCTGGATCATGAGAATACTGGAGGGAGAAGAAATTCAGGCCAAAGGCATAGAGAACATATTCAACAAAATTATTGAGGAATAGTTCCCCAATCTAACAAAAGAGAATCCCATCTGGATGCAGGAATCACAAAGAACACCAAACAAGCACGACCAAAGAAAAAACTCCCTAAGACGCATTGTATTAAAAACTCTAAACATTGAAAGCAAAGAGAGGGTTCTAAAAGCAGCAAGAACAAAACAGCAAATCACATATAAAGGCATACCCATCAGAGTTACACCAGACTTTTCCACAGAAACCATGAAAATGAGAAGGGCTTGAAATGGTATACTTCCAAGCCTAAATCACTTTGGCTTTCAACCCAAACTATTGTACCCTGTGAAAGTATCCCTCATAATAGGTGGAGAAAGAAAAATATTTCAAGATAAAACCAACTCTACAACTATATGGATGCTAAACCAAACCTACAGAGAATTCTCCATGAAATATTTCATGCAGAAGAGCCAAGAAAACAACCTCAAGAACCCTTCAGAAGTTGGGCACAATAATCAAGCCTAGAGGGGACAAAATAAAAAGGGGCATTAAATTCCATAAACCCTACACTATGGCAGGGTATTGACTCAAGCCTCACAATTATAACTTTGAATATTAATGGGTCTTAACTCTCACATAAAAAGACACAGGCTAGCAGGATGGATCAGAAAAATCAATACTTCCATTTGCTGCCAAGAACCCACCTCACTTCTAAAGACAAGAACCTTCTCAGGATGAAAGGATGGAAAATGATCTTCCAAGCCAATGGAAATAAAAAAACAAGCAGGGGTTGCTACACTAAGATCTAAGAAAATTGACTTCAAATCAAAATCAATTCAAAAGGACAATCAAGAACACTTCTTACTCATCACAGGAACAATCCAACAAGAGAATATCACCATCATAAACATGAATGCACCAAATACAGGTGCACCACAGTTCATAAAGCAAAAACTAATGGAAAACAAAACAAAAATAAACTCCAAGTCCATCATAGTTGGAGACTTTAATACACCACTATCATCTTTAGATAGATCACCAAAACAGAAGGTTAACAGGGAAATAATAGAACTCAGTAGTACCATAGATCAACTGGACCTAGCAGACATATACAGAACATTCATCCCAACTCTACAGAATACACATTCTTCTCAGCAGCTCACAGAACCTTCTCCAAAACAGACCACATATTAGGACATAAAACATGCCTCAACGCTAGAGATTTACGTTTGTAGAGATTAATAAAAGACTCTCCTGTATATTGGTGTGGCTCCATCTTTTGGTGGGTAAAGCTCAAAGCCCCACTGCAAATCCAAAAGTATGTCTGACACAGTGTGGCTCAGCATTTGATTAAGATTTTCAAGAACACTGCAGTGAATCCCTTGAGTATATTTTCCCCTACATTCTGTGCCTTCTCATCCACATTACAGTTTGTCACTGTGTCAGAATACATGTATGCTGGGCACTCTGATTTCCTCAGAAAGGCCTTGATAACCATATGGATGTACACACTCAGTGACAGAGGACAGCTTGTGGCAACCTTACTGATTAACAAGTTTATCCCAACCTTCCCATTCAGCAGGAACCTCCAACTTATTCTCTAAGGAAATAAATTCCATTTAAAGAAAAAAAAATGCCTCAACAAATTCAAGAAGATTGAAGTAGCACTCTGTATCATATAAGACCACAATGCATTGAAGCTGGAAATAAACAATGAAAGAAAAAACAGAAATTATATCAACTATTGAAGATTGAACAATAAACTATTAAACAATGAATGGGTAGTTAAAGAAATTAAATTGGAAGATGAAAATTTTCTTGAATTAAACAATAATGAAAATACATCATACCAGAACCTATGGATGCAATGAAGGCAGTCCTAAGGGGAAAATTTATAGCACTGACTGCCTTCATAACAAAGACAGAGATCTCAAATTAACAACCTACTAATCAGTTAAAGGCATTGGAACAATTAGAACAATCCAACCCTAGGAGCTCAAGATGAAAAGGATTAAGCGCAGAGATCAATGAATTAGAAACTAAGAAAACAATTTACAAAATTGATAAAACAAAGAGCTGGTTCTTTGAAAAAAACATATACAAGATTGAGAAACCCCTGGCTAATCTAAACAAATGGAAAAAAAGAGAAGTTCCAAATCAACAAAATCAAAAATGAAAAGGGAGAGATCACAATGGACACCAATGAAATTGGAAGAATCATCAGGACATACTTCCAAAACCTCTATTCCACATAAGTTGAGAATCTGGAAGAAATGGATGAATTCTTGGACACTTAACAACTACCAAAACTTAACCCAGAGCAGATAAGTCTCCTAAATATACCTATCACATTGATCGAAATTGAAAATATAATCAAAAACTTCCCCAGAAGGAAAAGTTCAGGTCCTGACAGATTATCAGCAGAATTCTACCAAACTTTCATCACAGAACTCAAACCACTCTTTCTGAAGCATTTTAGAGTAATTGGAGAAAAGGGAATACTTCCAAACTCCTTCTATGAAACTTGCATCACTCTAACACCAAAACTGAACAAAGATAAATCCAGAAAGGAAAACTATAGACCTATATCCCTGCTGAACTTAGATGCAAAAAAAATTCTGAATAAAATCCATGCAAATCAAATCCAACATCATATTAAAAGTGTAATCCACCATGACTCAGTAGGCTTTATCCCAGAGATGCAGGGGTTGGTTCAACATACGGAAATCAATCGACATAATGCACCACAGTAACAACCACAAAACTACATGGTCATCTCAATCAATGCAGAGAAAGCCTTTGATAAAATCCAACACCACTTCATGATCAAAACACTTGAAAGACTTGGAATAGAGGGCCTATATAACAACATAATTAAGGCCATATACAAAACTCCTAAAGCCCAAATAATACTCAATGGAGAAAGACTCAGGGAGTTCCCACTAAATTTGGGGACAAGACATGGGTGTCCACTTTCACCACTGCTCTTCAACATATTCCTTGAAGTTCTAGCTCATGCAATAAGATAGGAGAAAGACATAAAAGGAATACAACTTGGAAAGAAGAAGTAAAACTCCCTTTATGTGATGACATGATCCTATATATAACAGACCCAAAGGTCAGTACCATCAAACTGCTGAAGGTGATTAATACCTTCAGTAAAGTGGCAGGATACAAAATTTCCACACAAAAATCAGTAGCTTTCCTGTATGCAAATGACATGCATATAAAGCAATCTGCAAAACAGTCCCATTTTCAATATCCACAAATAAAATTAAATCCCTTGGAATAATTCTAACCAAGGATAAGAAAGACGTGTATAAAGAAAACATAAAAATATTTAAGAAGGAAATTGAGGATGATGAGAAAAGATGGAAAAATCTTCCATACTCCTGTATAGGTACAATATTGTGAAAATGGCAATACTGCCAAAAGCTATATACAGATTCAATGCAATACCAATAAAAATACCAGCTTCATTCTTTGCAAACATAGAAAAAATAATTTCCATTTTTTTGAATGGCAAAGGCCTTGGATATCCAAAGTCATCAGGCAGTATCACCATACCTGACCTAAAAATATACTATAAAGCCATAGTAACAAAACCAGCATGGTAGTGGCACAAAAATAGACATACCAATGGAACAGAATTGAAAACCCTGCCCTAAGCTCAAGCAATAGTTACTTCATATTTAACAAAGTTGCCAAGAATGTTAACTGGTGTAAAGCTAGCATCTTTAACAAGTAGTGCTGGAAAAATTGGACAAATACTTGAAAATGAAACTAGACTCTCTGCTCTCACCATGCACAAAAATCAACTCCAAATGGATCAAAGACCTCAATGTAAAACCTGAAACTCTGAAAACCCTGGAAGAAAAAATTGCAGGAACTCTCTATGAGTTAGGAATAGGGAAAAAAATTCCTTAACAAACCTCCAATAGACTAGGAAGTACAACAATCACTTAACCAGTGAAATCTCATCAAGCTGAAAAGCTTCTGTACAGACAAGCATATCATACTCAAAGCCAATAGATTATCATCAAGCTAGGAGTTAATCTTTGCCAGCTATAACACAGATAGAGGTCTAACACCTAGAATGTACAAAGAACTCAAAAAATTAAATAAAAAATTATCAAACAGCCCTCTCACAAAATGGGAAATAAACTCAACAAGGCATTCACAGAGGAAGAAATACAAATGTCCAACTCCCTTTTGAGAAAATGTTCAATGTCATTAAATCATCAGAGGAATGCAAATCAAAACAATAATGAGATTCCATCTAACTCCAGTCAGAATGGCAATCATTAAAAAATCTACCAATTATAGATGCTGGCAAGGATGTGGGGGAAAAGGGACCCTCATTCACTGCTGGTGGGAATGCAAACTTGTACAACCACTATGGAAAGCAGTGTGGAGACTCCTGAGCAGGATAGATATAGAGCTACCAGTGGACCCAGCTGTCCCTCTACTGGGCATCTACCCCCAAGTTTGCTCACCGAAGTATACAGAGACATTTGCTCAACCATGTTTATAACAGCTCAATTCATAATAGCAAAGAATTGGAATCAACCCAAATGCCCATCACTGGATGAATTAATATCAAAGTTGTGGTACATATACACTACGGGATTCTATGCAACTGAAAGGAAAAATGACATAATGAAATTTAAATAAAAGTGGATGGACTTGGAACAGATCATTCTTAGTGACCTCACACGTGAGCAGAGAGCCAAGCGCTGCATATTCTCCCTCATATGTGGTTCCTAACCAGGTTAAGCCTGAACATTAAGAAAATCTGTTAGTGAACAGAGAGACTGTAAAAGGGATGGAAAGAATTTTGGGGGGAATAGGATGGTGGGGGTACTCATACCATAAACTAAACTAATAATGAATCAACACCATAAAACTCTAGCTCTCATACAGTAAGCTCCCAAGGAAGCTGTGAGCATCACCTGGTATGAGGGGCCTTGAATGGAATGGGAGCAAACCCAACCTTAAGAATAATTGCTCAGCCCTGCATCTCCTTGTCCCAGTTATTAGTTCCTTCCCACACTGAGCTGTTGATCAGAGACCCACGAGGTCTCCAAAACATAACAGACTTTTGTCAAAGATCTTGAATACCTGCCCCAGGCCTACAGTAAGACGCTATTGCTGAAGAAACCAGAGTGTCATCACACAACACTGAGAGATCCTGCAAGATATAACCAGCTTCCAGATGGTAGCATGTGTAGTGCTGGAGTTACATGAGCTGCCAGGGGAAATTGGACAATGATATTTGGAGAAAGCAAAGACTACTGATATTCAATACAGGCTGATGTCACGAGAATGCTGAACACACTGCTTTGTGGGTAGAGATCAGCAAGTGCTTATCTGTGCAATAGTGGCTCTAAACCTAAGTGGGTGATCAACAGCTTACTGATTGGTTAAGAGATCCACTCAGTGACAAGTAATCCTTAACTGGAACTGGGATCAATGGCAAAATCCTATGTGGACCAAGAATCCAGGCTCCAAGGGGAAATTCCCAGTGCCAAAGAGCTACAGAGAGGCTACACTCATTAGAATCTTGCCAAGTTAGCAATGTTTGTCTCATTTAGCCTCTACTGATCTCACTCTCCAATGGAGATTCTGTTTGTATTTTTCAGAAGTCAGTGAGAGAGCCCTGGACAACCCAATTCCACCAAGACATGGGATGATGGCTGACATCCTGGCAGGAGATGAACCACCCCTGGCCTATATATAGGCCCAAAATGAAACCTATGAGAAAGTGGGATAAACAGGAGATCTATTACCACAGCAAGTCAGATAACCCATAAAAGGACAATGGAGACAGACACCAATGATACCCAACACAACCCAGGAATTTACTTTTTCATACCAGGTTAGCCTTAGACTATCCTACTTCTGCATCCCAAGAGCTGGGATTAAAGGCGTGTGCCACCACACCCAGCTAAAATAATTCTTGTTCAACAAAAACTCCAATTAAAATGAGTAGAATGCTTAAATTACATTTATCCAAATAAAATATACAAATATGGCTAAAATAAGTATATGAGAAGATGTTTGACACCAGCAGTCACTGGGGAAATCAAAATCACAATTAGATAAGGGTTAATCTCATTCGAATGGTAATGATCAAAAACAACAACAATAGGCAAAATCCAGAATATAAATATATTACTGAGGATATGGAGAAATTTCAATCTTTGTGCATTAATGGTAGAAATGTAAAGTGCTACAACTACCATGGAAAACACTATAACAATTCCTCTGAGAATAAAAAATAAAATTAACATATGATCTATACTTGGGTACATACTCCAGAATAATTAAAAACCAGGAACTCAAAAAGAAATACAAAACACATATGTGTGCATGACATTTATTCTAATAGGTGAAAGTAACTCAAATATCCATTGACAGATGAATGAGTATATTAAACATGGTATATAAATATACTATTAATCAGCTTCAACAGGAAGGAAATACTCATTAACATGATGAACCTTGAAGATATTTTGCTTAGTGAGATAAATCAAATACTAGGAATGAGGCTCACTGAGAGGTTGCATGCTTGCCTTGCACGCACCACAACCTAGATTCAATCCCCAGCATGGAAGGAAGGAAGGAAGGAAGGGAGGGAGGGAGGGAGGGAGGGAGGAAGGGAGGGAGGAAGGAAGGAAG
>PVHP010015082.1:0-5000 GCA_004024765.1 Zapus hudsonius
TGTGTTTATGATAATCCTGGGTTAGACCCTCAATCAAGGATGGAGCTACAGGGCTGGAGAGATGGCTCAGTGGTTCAGGCAGTTGTCTCTAGTGCCGAAGGCGCGGGGTTCAATTCCCCAGGACCCATCTATGCCAGAGCCACAAGGTAGTGGACATGGTGAGCTCTTTCTCTCTCTCTCTCTCTCTCTCTCTCTCTCTCTGCTTGAAAATGAATAAATAAAATATTTAAAAAATATTTATAAAAAAAAGGATGGAGCTACAAAGCCGGGCGTGGTGGCACACACCTTTAATCTCAGCACTCGGGAGACAGGTAGGAGGATCACCATGAGTTCGAGGCCACCCTGAGACTACATAGTGAATTCCAGGTCAGCTGGGCTAGAGCAAGACCCAACCCTAAGTGCCACCCCCCCCACAAAAAAAAAAAAAAAGAAGAATGTAACTACAGGACTGGAGAGATGGCTCAGTAATTAAAAGTGCTTATTTGCAAAGCCTGACCGCCTGGGTTTGATTCCCTAATACACACACAAAGCCAGTTGCACAAACTGGTGCATGTGCCTGGGGTTCATTGGCATGTCCATTCTGCCTCTGTCTCTGTCTTTCTCTCTCTCAAATAAATATTTAATTAAAAAAACCTACCCTTTCACTGTCCTGATTGAAGCTTTCTATTTTTGCCTGAACTTTGGAAGTAGCTCCCACGAGGTTCATGTACATGTTTTCCTGTCACTGTTTTCTTTTCTTTTTTTTTGAGAGCTACAAACCAGTTGGTTATCTTTGTTATTTAAACCATTTCAAGGGTTTTACATTGCTCTTAGGATAAACCTGCTTTGTCTGACCTCAAACTACCTTTGTAGCATTAGCTTACACTGGACTGGCTCCTCCTTACCACTGCCATTCTGGAGATACCTACCAGTCACCTTATGGGCAGGTATTTGCCTATTCTCTCAACTTGGCTAATGCCTGCTGATCCTGTAGAGCTTAGTGTGGTCACTTATCCTGCCCTTCCTGATCTCTGTGATTAGGTAAAAACACCTAGTAGAGTCTCAATATCATAACCTGTGTAGCATTTGTCAAATTTTGTGATTTTTTTTCTGTGCTTACCTGTGAACGTGTTCTGTTATATCACACCTCCTAGCATTTTAAAGTCATCTAACACAAGGTGTCTCTGTCTCAGTAGAACAGCAGCCCGCAATTGCAGAGATTCTTCTTTTTTCATCTTTCTTTTCTCTCTCTCTTTATTTTTGTTTTTGCCCTATCTCCTGCACTTTTGAAGAATGGAGCTATAGTTTGCCAGTCTCTGTTATTTTGGGATATTTTAAATTTGATTTAATGTTTTCCCCTCTTTGTTGGCTTCTTTTGGATTAAAAAAAAAATCTGTTTTTAGCTTAAAAGTAATACCCTCATTGTACATTACTCTTACTGGCTATTGTAGATATTACAATTTTTAAGTTTCTTGACTATATAATATCAAGTGCTGATTTACTCTTCTTGAAAATGCAGACTTTTGAACACTACACCCTCCTGACTCATAAGACTTGTCTGTTGTTCATGTGCAACTTTATAGAAATGAAAAGCTACCCCTTCTCTCAAGTAAGAGCTGGGGACCAGATGCATGCTGAGCAAGCACTCTACCACTGAGCAGTATCCCCAGCCCTTACACTTTATATATGAGAGAGAGGTGGGGGAGAGAGAAAGATGAACATGGGCACACCAGGGCCTCTTGCCACTGCATAGGAACTCCAGATGCGTGCATCACATTGTGCTTCTGGCTTTCATTGGGTACTGGGGAATCGAACCTGGCCTGGCAGCTTCACAAGCAGGTACATTTAACTGCTGAGCCGTCTCTCCAGTCCCTTTGTGTTTTTTCTGAGACAAGGTCTTCCTACATAGTCCTGACTAACCATGCATCTCCATATGCAGCCAAGGTTGGATGCCAGTTTGTAGTAGCCTTCCTGCCTCACCCTTTTGAGTGCTAGGATGACTGATTGCTCCACCAGGCCTGGCATATTTTCATTTTTCAAAACTTTGTAAATTCACACACACCGTTTTTGTTGTATATATTTCTTTTAACTTTTTATTGAAAAATATTTCTAACAGCCCAGAAATCAAGAAGATATTATAAATCACCAAGTAGTAAGGTCTCAACAGTGTTGAGCATTTTGCCAATCTCCATTAAATCCATTTCCTGGCATCCAATTATTCTGTCTGGAGCTGGGGAGATAGCTTAGTCAGTAAGCGCTTGCATTGCAATCGCGAGGACCTGAGTGTGATCCCCAGAAAAAAAAAAAAGGTGAGCATGATGGGCCCCCTTGGGATGCCAGCATTGGGAGGCAGAGATAGGCAGATCCCTGGGACTTACTGGCCACTTCTAGTCTGCCTGGTAAGCTTCTGGCCAGTGAGCCATAGGGACTCAAAAAAGCCCATGACATTCTTAACAACACCTGGCCTCAATACACACACAGTTGTTATGTCTGTCATTAGTTTTTAAATTTTATTTATTTGCAAGCAGAGAGAGAGAAAGAGAGAGAGAGAGAGAGAGGAGAAAGAAAGGCTACAAGAAGGAACATATAAATATACTAACTATATTTAAATTTGTGATACATATTATTTTAGTCTATATGAAATTAGTTTGTAAAAAATAGATGTACACAAAGCCATTAAAATATAGACTAGGGGCTGGAGAGATGGCTCAGCAGTTAAGGTGCTTGCCTGCAAAGTCTAACAACCCAGGTTTGAATCCCTAACCCACATGTAAAGCCAGATGCACAGGGTCTCTTTCATATGCAAATAAATAATTAAAAAATATAGACTAGAAATTCATGACTTGAATACCTGCTGATCCTCTCTTAGCACTAGTATTGCTAGGAATTGAACCCAGGACCTTATACATGGGCTCAACCACTGAGCAACATCCCAGTGCTGGGACAGGTAATGTGTAATGTGCAGTTTGAGGTATGTTTTTGTTTCTTCATTTTAATTGTATTTTGATAACTTTGCTATGGTTTTAGTCACTAAATGCGATGTTATAATATAGAAATTTGATTTAACAGAGCTACAATAGAAGAGGCATATTCCAGGTCAATGACAAAGCTAGCAAAATCTGCGAGCAATTATTCACAACTTGGGTGAGTTAATTTCTTCCTTTTCAATGTTCATTTAGACAGAGTTCTTAATATTAACTTACTATTAAGGTTCATAAGTATAATGGCATTCAGTCGGTGATTCTGTCAGTATGCAAATAGTATGGAGTACATTTATGACTAAGATGGTGGTCTCACGGCACAATGGTAGTGCACCCAATTCCCAAAATCAAGACGACTGTGATATCACTCAATCACAAGTTTATGGTACTATTGATGTATATATATTGTATATGTGATTTGTCATTTGACCAAAATGTCAATATGAGCACCTGATTATATTATGTACTTACCTAAAATGTTTATTTTATTTATTTATTTATTTATTTATTTATTTATTTATTTATTTATTGCTTATTGAGGTAGGGTCTTGCTCTAGCCCAGGCTGACCTGGAATTCACTATGTAGTCTCAGGGTGGCCTTGAACTCATAGTGATCCTCCTACCTCTACCTCCCGCATGCTGGGATTAAAGGCATGTGCCACCACGCCCGGCTAAAATGTTTATTTTTTATTTTAAGTTTTTTGAGGCAGGTTCTTACTCTAGCTCAGGCTCACCTGGAACTCATTCTGTAGTCCCAGGCTGGCCTTTAATTTATGGCAATCCTCCTGCCTCAGCCTCCTGAGTGCTGTCACCATACCTGGCTTAAAAGTATATTTTATAGAAATATATATATATTTTCAGTTTTCAAGTTTTTTTTTCTTGTTCTAGCCTAGGCTGACCTAGAATTCACTATGTAGTCTCAGGGTGGCCTCAAACTCTCAGGATCCTCCTACCTCTGCCTCCCAGTGCTGGGATTAAAGGCATGCACCACCACACCTGGCAGTTTTATATATATATATATATATATATATATGGAGAGAGAGAGAGAGAGAGAGAGAGAGAGAGAGAGAGAGAGAGAGAATGAATGCACCAGGGCCACCACCTTGTGGGTCTGGCTTATGTGGGTCCTGGGGAATTGAACCAGGGGCCTTAGGCACTGGAGGCAAGTACCTTAACCGCTGAGCCATCTCTCCAGCCCAGAAATATATTCTTGACTTGCTAAAAAATATCACTGAAGTTGTTGAATCAGTTAATATGAAGAAAATGGAACTTTTTTCCTATTTAGCATTGTAGGTTTGAAAGTATAAATTGTAAAGTATTTTTCTAGCTTTGACTAAGATCATTTAAATTCTGTTGTAGATTAACAATCTCCCCACTCCCCCAGAAGTAGGGTCTCACTCTAGCCCAGACTGACCTGGAATTCACTATATAGTCTCAGGGTGGCCTCGAACTCACAGCCATCCTCCTACCTCTGCCTCCTGAGTACACCACCACACCTGGCTTTTATTATTTTTCAGATGATTGGCTTTCACTTGTTTCCTGATAACATCCATCCTTCCTCCCTCCCTTCCCTCAATCCCTCCCTCTCTCCCTTTCTCCTTCCTTCTAGATAAAATGGCAGATAGAAAGAGAGAATGGGGGGCTGGAGAGATGGCTCAGCGGTTAAGGCACTTGCCTCCAGTGCCTAAGGCCCCGGGTTCAATTCCCCAGGACCCATATATGCCAGACCCACAAGGTGATGGCCCTGGTGCGCTCTCTCTCTCTCTCTCTCTCTCTCTGTGTGTGTGTGTGTGTGTGTGTGTGTGTGTGTGTGTCTGCTTGAAAATGAATAAATAAAATATTAAAAAAAAAAGAAAGAGAGAATGGGTAGGACAGGGCCTCTAGCCACTGCAAACGAAGTCACCTTGTACATCTGGCATTACATGGGTACTGGAGAATCGAACTCAAGTCCTTAGGTTCTGTAGGCAAGCCACTTAACCACTGAGCCATCTCTCCAGCCCTTATGATAATATTCTTGCCTTTGGAATGTGTGTTTTTCAT
>PVHP010015082.1:10000-38037 GCA_004024765.1 Zapus hudsonius
AGAAATAAGTGAGCCATTCATCTATCTGGTATCTAATTTAAATATAAGTCATAGGGAATGATAAAAGTTAAATGCCGGCATGTTGGCACATACCTTGTGCTGCAGAATGAGTTTTTGTTGAGTCTGGATAGATGGCTCAGTGGTTAAACACACTTGCTTGCAAAGTTTGTTGACCAAAGTTTGATTCCCCAGGTCCCACATAAAGGCAAGTATAGAAAGTAGCTTATGTTCTTGAGTTTGTTTGCAATGGCAAGAGACTCTGGCATAACCATATACTGTCTGTCTGTCTGTCTGTCTGTCTGTCTGAAATAAATAAAAATATAAAAATGGTCTTGTTTTGTTATAGGCAGCTGTTAAATCTAAGAAAGCTACAGATACCTATAAACTCTATGTGGAAAAATATGCATTAGCAAAAGCTGATTTTGAACAGAAAATGACAGAAACAGCTCAGGTTGGTATGTTTAAGGGTTTACATTGAAAACACTTATATGTGTAAGTTGATAAAATAATTGTATGCCATTTTATTTTTAATTATTTGTGTTTTTATTATTTATTTATTTATTATTTATTTATTTATTTATTTATTTATTTTTGAGGTAGGGTCTTGCTCTAGTCCAGGCTGACCTGGAATTCACTATGTAGTCTCAGAATGGCCTCAAACTCACAGTCATCCTGTTACCTCTGCCTCCCAAGTGCTGGGATTAAAGGTGTGCTCCACCACATCCAGTTTCATTTAATTTTTAAATATTAAAAATTTTCAGGTCTGAAGAGATGGCTCAGTGGTTAAGGCACTTTTCTGCAAAGCCTAAGGTTTGATTCCCCAGTACCCACATAAAGCCAAATACATAGTGTTGCATGCTTCTGGAGTTCCTTTGTAATTCCCATTCTGTCTGTCTCTCTCCCTGCTCTCTCTCCTTGTAAGTCAAATATTTAAAAAATTTTAGGCATATGGCCTTAGGGTTCTAATAACTATTTTAAAAAATGGCATCTACTATGGAAGATTAACGACCAACATACAGTGATGGTAATGTCTGTATTAGTTCCTTTTTTTTTATTGCTTTGACAAGATACCTGACAGAAATAACTTAAGGGAGGAAGAATTTATTCTGGTTATGGCTCAGGGCATACAGTCCATCGTGATATCATGAGTGTGAAGCTCTGTGCTCAGATCTTGGCGGGTCAGAACGCAGAGGCCTCAAGCTGAAAGTGGAGTCAGCCTAGAACCCTTATGTCCAACCCCATGTGTAACTACATTTTGCCACTAGGCCCCAATCTGCCAAAACAGTGCCAACAGCTAGGGACTAAGTGTTCCAACTCATGAGCCTGTGGGAATACTTCACATTTAAACTGCAGCTATGTTATAGATGGGAGCAAGCTGTTGAAAGCTAATGGGGAAGTATGAAAATATTGGCAGGTGATGAAGACAATACTGATGATCATGCTCGTATGTGGATTTTAAGATTTCCGGTGCTCTAGTGAACTCGAAGTGACTTAGTAAATAAAGCAGTGAAAAAATCCTGTTCTTATAGAACTTTTAGTGGGGAAGATGGACAATAAGAAATGTTGGCCATGTTAGGTGTGGTGACACATTGGGAGGCTGACGTAGGAGGATCATCATAAGTTTAAGGACAGCCTGGTCTAGAGTAAGATCCTGCTTCAAAACAAAAAGTCCACATCCCATAAACTCAGACCAAATTATATTTGAGTTGGTATTCTTAGCATCGTAGTGGAAGGCCTTATTTAAGGTTAGGTTAATTTTATGAATTCCACTCCTCCACCCTTCTTGTTCTTTCATTGTTTTGTTTTCTTCCTTAACCCTTATCACCATCAGAGATCCCAGGAATTTCATTTCCTCTATCAATCAGGACAAATGAGGTGTGCTAAAGTGAGAGAAGACCCATAAATCTCAGCGGTTGACAAGGTCATGGGCTGTGTGCTCCTCATGCTGAGCTGAGCTCTGGTGCTGAGGCTAGTGTTTGGGAGGTCTCCGGAATAATTCTAGTGATCATTTTTGAGGAACTAGAACAATACTGAAATTCTCTAAAACAGACCATATATTTGGATAGAATGAAAATCTTAACAAATACAGGAAAATAGAAATAATTCCTTGTACTTTACTGATCACATTGGGATTAAACTATAAATCAACAGCAAGAAAGATTATAGAACATATACCAACTCATGGAAAGTAAACAGTACACTACTGAATGGGTCATTAATGAAATCAAGAAGGAAATAGAAAATTTATAAATTAAATGATAATGAAAACACAACATACCCAAACCTATGGGACACAATGAAGGCAGTCCTAAGAGGAAATTTACAGCTTTAAGAGAACAGAGAGGTCATGGCTAATGATGCTTCACCTTGCTGCCATGGAAAAACAAGAACAAGGCCAACCGAAAGTCAGTAGACAGAAAGAAAGAATAAAGACTAGGGCAGAAATTTGTGAGCTGGAAACTAAAGAAACAATACAAAGAATCAATGAGATGAAGAATTGGTTCTTTGAAAGGATAAATAAGATAATAGAACCTTAGCAAAACTGACCAAAGGAAAAGGAGAGATAAACAAAATTAGAGATGAAAAGGCATCATTATAACAGATTCAATGAAATTCAGAAAATCATAAGGACGTACCTTGAGAACATACATGCCATTAAGTTTGAAAATCTGAAAGAAATGCATGGTTTTCTAGATTTTTACAATTTACCAAAATTAAAGCAAGATGAGATAAACGTTTTTTTTTTTTTTTTTTCAAGGTAGGGTCTTACTCTAGCCCAGGCTGACCTGGAATTCATTGTGTAGTCTCAGGGTGGCCTTGAACTCATGGTGATCCTCCTATCTCTGCCTCCCGAGTGCTGGGATGCGTCACCACGCCTGGCTTGAGATAAACTTTTTAAACAGACCTATAACAAGCACTGAGATCTAAGCGTGTTCCAGGCCCACATGGATTCCCTGGTGAATTCTATGAGACCTTCATGGAAGAACTACACTTGATCTTAGCCAAAAGGCCGAGAAGCGATTCATGGAAGAACTAACCCCACTGCTTCCCAAACTTTTCCATGAAACAGAAAAGAAAGGAATACTACCAACTCCTTCTATGAAGCCAGCATGACCCTGACACTAAAACCAGGACCAGACTGAAGCACAATGGCTTGTTTTATTTTTAGTTGCCTGTCTTCCTCCAATAAACTAAGCTCTGGAAGAATAAAAATTGATTTTGGACTGGTGTGGCAGCACACTCCTTTAATCCCAGAACTTGGGAGTCAGAATTAGGAGGATTGCTGTTAGTTCAAGGCCAACCTGGGACTGAATTTCAGGTCAGCCTATGCTAGAGTAAAACTCTACCTCAAAAAAAAAAAAAAAGATTTTGTTTATTCCTATATTCTCAGCATTTAAAATTGTTACTAGGGGCTGGGAGGATACTCAGTGGTTAGGATGTTTGCTTGCAAAGCCTGCTGGCCTGTGTTCAATTCCTAAGCCACCAATGAAAGCCAGATGCAAAAAGTGGTGCAAGCATCTGGTGTTGGGTTGCAGTGCCAAGAGACCTTGGTGTGCCCACACACATGTGCAAATAAAAAATAGTTTCTAGCTTTTGATAGAAATGTAGTATGATAGAACATTGTAAATCCAATTCTTTTGACACTATTCTTTCTGACAAGTAGCTCTGGCATCCCTCCCTCTCCCTCTCCCTCTCCCTCTCCCTCTCCCTCAAATTAAATAGATTATTAAAAAATAAAATATGGGGCTGGTGAGATACTCAGTGGTTAAAGGCACTTGCTTGTTAAGCCTGCTTTCTCAGGTTCAATTCCTCAGTACCCATATAAAGCCAGATGCAAAGTGGCACATGTGTCTGGGGTTTTAACAGTGGCAAGAGGCCCTGGCATGCCTACTTTCTCTCTCTCAAATAAAAAAATTTAAAAAGTAAAGAAACTAAAATATCATGTTGTCAGCACACAAGTACACAAAGCCATGATGTCCTCATTTTGGCTGGCATGTGGGGAAGGACTTCAGAGACTTCAAGACCAAGCTCTGAAGAGACTTGTTGAATGCTTGGTAAGGGAAACGAAGCTGAAACCCAATTAGGAGGAGCCAGAGAAGGGTTGGGAATGTTATGTCCTGGCAACCCTGAAAAGATGAGGATTTGAGAAGGGTTAGGGTTACACTGAGAAGCAATGCTTCAACAGGAAGTCAGGTTTCAAGTGGAGAACAGTTCTTCAGAAGAGATCATTACAGACTTCAGCAAATACTTTTTTCTGTTCAGATCATTAGGAGCATCATTTATTAGACACTGCTATTGATCTGTTAACTTTGCATTTCTATCAAAAATTATTTTCCAAAAAATTTATTTTTTTTTCAATCCAAGTTAGAATAGGAATTTGAATTTGCTAGTGTGTTTTCTTTGCTTCTGTTAATGTTATACACACATACAAAGATCAGGGATATACCAGAGCCTCTTGCTACTGTGAACGAGCTCCAGATGCATGCTCCATTTTATGCACCTGGCAGTACATGGGTGCTGGGGAATTGGACCCAGGCCAGAAGGCTTGTAAACAAGCACCTTTAACCGCTGAGCCATTTCTCCAGCACTGTTTTTTGTATCTGGTTTTATATAGGTACTGGGGATTCAAACCTGGGCCATTAAGCAAGCACCTTTAATCACTGAGCCATCTTTCTAGCCCCCTTCTATTGTTTCTTTCTTTCTTTTCTTTTTTTTTTCTTCCAGGTAGGGTCTCGCTCTAGTCCAGGCTGACCTGGAATTCACTCTGTAGTCTCAGGGTGGCCTTGAACTCATGGCAATCCTCCTACCTCTGCCTCCCCAGTGCTGGGATTAAAGGCATGCGCCACCACGCCTGGCTTGCTTGAGGATTTTTTATTTGGGTTGAGAATAAGAATGATAAAAATTGCAACTTTCCTGAAAGTGGTCTTGGCTGCTAGAGGCTTGGGGTGGAGAATGGGAAGATATCAGTGGGTATTAATTTTCAGTTATATGTGAACATAAAGTTGTGGCATGCTATTGAGTAGTAAGGTCACCCTATGTATAATTACTATACAGTTTGAAAACCTAGGAGAAGGGGTTTTGAAAGTCTCTACCATAAATGGATAGTGGGGATAGGAGAGCAATAAGAGGGTCATGGGGGTAAATAAAATCAAAATATGTTGTTTCCATATGTAAAATTGTCAAAAATAAAAAAGGGTTGGGGAGGTGGCTCACCTATTAAAGGTGCTTCCTTGCCAGTCTGGGCTTTATTCCCCAGCACCCATGTAAAGCCAGATGCACAAAGTGGTGTATGCACCTGGAGTTTGCAGCAGCAAGAGGCCCTCACATGCCCATACACATATACACTCAAATAAAACTGATTAGAAAAAAATAAAAGAAATTATAAATGTTTGAGGAGATATTTTTAACCTGACTTATGTGTATATGTACCAAAACATTACATGGTACCCATTAATAAGTATAATCTTTATGTGTTTTTTTGAGGGAGACTCTTGCACTAAGCCAGGCTGACATGGAATTCACTATGTAGTCCCAGACTGGCCTCAAACTCAACAACAATCCTCCTACCTCTGCCTCCCAGTGCTGAGATTAAAGGTGTGTGCCACCATGCCTGGCTGTTACATTTCTTTTAAAGTCATAATTTTACCATTAATGATTTTTATAACTGATTCATACAAATGCAGATGTCATTTGGCTTAGTGATTTCTGATCATGAACCCAGTCAGTGCTGAAGAAATTTGGACATTAGATATGAGGTGAGAGAACTGAATTTGATAAATTAACCAGAGAAAAGTAATAGGGAATTTAGGGGCCCATTCCTTAGAACTTGGCAAAAAGGGTGGGGTAATCAGGTTTAGACAATAGAAATGACAAATGTATTTTGGTTAAAATGATTATTTCAGCATTCTCACGCTCAGCCCGGGTTTCTTATTTTACTCTATTTTATTTATTTTTAAAATATTTTATTTTATTACAGAGAGAGAGAGAGAGAGAGAGAGAGAGAGAGAGAGAGAGAGAGCTGTGAAGCCAAAGCAAGCAGTGATTTTTCTCTCTGGAAAATGAATATTAGTGTACAATGGAAATTTTTGCAAAGACATTTTCACCGGTCTCACCCATTCCCCAGGCCATCCTGGAGGATCCCTGTGCTTCACTAGTGTGAAGACATTCCCCAGGTGATAAAAGCATTCTTACTTTAGGTTGAGTACTGGAGAGACGATGACTTAGTAGTTCTTAGATTGAGATTGTATTACCATTTCAAAAGTTAGACATGTTGAGATGCTTTTGGCTAAATTACAGATTTTAGAATTCAAAACTGTTAGTTTTTACTCTGCCAGCATACAGCTTTTCTTTCAATTTTGGGAGTTCTTCCCTTGGCTTTTATAATACTGTTATCTCCTGGATCTCCTAATTTCTAAAAATCATGATTATAAAGTTTAACTTGAATATCTTTCTGACTCTGAAAATTCATATTTGCCTAAGAAATGCCATAACAAGAAATAAACTTTTCTCTGTGCCGTGTATTTTGTGCATGTATGTGTGTATGTGTGTGTGTATTTTCTGTGTGTGTATATGTGCGTGTGTATATGTGTATTTTGTGTGTGTGTATGTGCATGTGTGTATGTGTTTGCATATGTGCTTGTGCATCCAAGTCAGAGGACAGTATTGGATTGTTTAGCAGATGCCTTGTACCTTTTTGAGACAGGGTCTTGCATTGGCTTGGAACTTGCCTTAATTAGGCTAAACTGATTGGCCAGTGTGCCCCAGGAATCTGTTTCTCCCTCCCCAGCACTGGAATTACACAGGGACACCACCAAGCCTGGCTTTTTTTAAATGTGGGTTTTGGGAGTGAACTCATGTCCTCATACCTGCAAGACTAGTACTGTATTGGCTAAGCTATCTCCCCAGCCCCTCTGATATATATATATATATATATATATATATATATATATATATATATATATATATATATATATATATAATGTTTTTCAAGGTAGGGTCTCGCTCTAGCCCAGGCTGACCTGGAACCTGGAATTCATTATGTAGTCTCAGGGTGGCCTCAAACTCCAGTGATCCTCCTACCTCTGCCTCCTGTGTGCTGGGATTAAAGGCGTGTGCCACCACACCCAGCTGTTAAATATTTTAATGTATCTACTAGACCAATTTAGCTATAGGCATTAATAAGCATTACATAGGAATAGTAACTTGTTTAATATGGTTATCTATGTTGAGCTAATTTCTAAAACCTCTTAATTCTAGAATATATATGTGTCTATATATACATTATGTATATAGCTTTTTATATTTGATCCTCAGAAATTTCAAGATATTGAAGAAACTCATCTCATTCACATAAAGGAAATTATAGGATCCTTGTCAAATGCTCTAAAGGAAATTCATTTGCAAATAGGCCAGGTAATTTTTTTTCTACTTTATGTTGAACTGGTATATGAAGACTTTTTATTTATAACTTCTATCATGTTGCCTGGAGCTCATAGATATGATACTGAATTATTTCAAATGAATAATATGTGTTCATATGTCGTTTTTGATTATTTGGTCACCAACAATATAATTTGAATTAGTTTTAAATATCTAATTGCTTTATAATTATATAGTTACTGTATAACTGTAATTATTAATGTTAACATTGCAACTACCTCTGCTATAGTTAATTAACTATATTTTCTTTTGATTCTGTTTGTTTCTGTGTACTGGGGAATGATCCCATGGTAGGCAAGCAATCTACCACTAAGCTACAACCTCAGCCTCAAATAACTGCATTTTCTAAAAAGTAACTGCATAGTCCTCTTTAAAATCAGGAAGTCACTAACTTATGAGTATTTATTTTTCAAGTTTTACTATTTTAAAGTTAGAGCTGCAACTTTAGTCTGTTATATAACTCAATCATAAAAATGTTTAACTATTTTAAAAGAAGTTTGATGATTATTTAGGGTATATTGAAATATATTATGAGGCAAGTGCCTTAACAGCAGAGCCATCTCTCCAGCCCTGAAATATATTATGAAAAGATAAAATCTGTTTTAGTTTACTACTAATCTAAAATCATTAACTTTGTCTTTATAAGTTTTATTTATCATAAGAATTCTGTCTTTAAAGTTATCAGAGGTGACAGTAAAAAATTCCCTGAGAGTCCATATCTTAAAGGGTGAAGGTTAGTAATAGTTAATCCCTACAGTCTGCTAACATTGTGAGTTAGGTAACATGGGAAGTGAATGAGAGTTTCCAAATTCCTTTGGGTCAAAATTTTTTTTTGGTGCAGTAAATTTTGATTGCTTTGTAGAAATCTTAATTGAAGTGGACTAGGAATGTTAGTGAAAAATAAATCTTGATTCTGTTCTAATAGGTTCATGAAGAATTTTTGAATAACATGGCTAATACTACAGTTGAAAGTTTGATACAAAAATTTGCTGAGTCAAAAGGCACTGGGAAGGAAAGACCTGGTAAGATGATAAAATACAAGGAAACATTTTCAGATTCGTTACCCTAGTAAAAAATATTTACTTACTATTTTTTTGGAAACACTCTGAGCCCAGGCTGGCCTCATACTCAAGATCTTGCTTGGGTCTCTTGGTGCTGTCTGAACGTTCACCTTTGAATTCATGTGTGCAGAAAGCAGTTTTGGCGTGCACGCACCAGCTGCTCGTGTGCACAAAGAGAACAGCTGGGTTTTCCTCTAGTGCTCGTTCTTTTATTTTCTGGAGAGGAATTCTCACTGATCCTGGTGTCGCCGTTCTAGGTTAGACTGGTGATCACAGAAGCCCAGCCATTCCGAGTTTTCATTTCTGCTTCCATAGGACACCAGCTGTTCACATGGGTGCTGGGAATCAAACTCACATGGACTGCAGCCTACTTAGGCCCTCATGCCTGCAAGGCAAATGATATTGCCTGCCAAGACATTTCTCCTGCCTCTAAATTAAGATTTTTATTATAATCTTTACTGGTTAACAATTTGCTATTACTTAACATGGTTTTGTTACTTTTACTAAGTTAACCATTTTCTTTTTGCTTAGATTTTTGAAAGGAGATAAAGTTACAAATACAGAAAGCCTTTTTTGTTTTGTTTTAGGAGGCTTTTTTTTTTTTTTTTTTTTTTTTGAGGCAGGGTCTCACTGTAGCCCAGGCTGACCTGGAATTCACTATGTAGTCCCAGGCTGGCCTTGAACTCAATGATCCTCCTGCCTTTGTCTGCCAAGCATTGTTGGTATTAAAATAAAGATGTACGCTACAATGCCCAGCTTCTACCTTAATTTTTTGGGGGGGATTTTAGAGGTAGGGTCTCTCTCTAGCCCAGGCTGACCTGGAATTCACTATGTAGTCTCAGGGTGGCCTCGAACTCATAGCAATCCTTCTATCCTTGCCTTCCAAGTTCTGGGATTATAGGCATGTGCCATCATGCCCAGCAACCTTAATTTTTGAGACAGCACCTCTCATTGAACCTAGTTTATGGATTGGGCTAGGCAAGCTAGGTGTCAGGCCTTAGGGTTCCTTCTGTCCACACCTCCCATCATGCCTGGCGTTTTATGTGGGTGCTGGCATCTGAACTCAGGTCCTCCTGCTTATAGAGCAAGCACTTTACCTGCTGAGCCAACTCTCCAGCCCTCCTATACCTTTGAGACAGGTGCTTCTGCAGTCAGCAGACCTCAAGCTTATGTAAAGAATATGCTTCTTGTTCCTCTTGCCTCCATCTCCTGAATGCTGGAATTATCAGCATGCACCGACACTGCTGGTTTATGTGTTCTGGGGATTGAATCTAGGGCTTAGTCATAGTAGTGGGCACTACCTACTGAGCTGCATCACCAGCACCAATAAATGTACCAGTTTAATAAATGCACTTAAGAACCAGTTTATAGGGTTTTTAGCTACAGAGTTAACTAATTTTTTTAAGAGACAGAGGAAGACACAGAGAGAATGAGTATGGGCACACCAGTGCCTTCTGCCATTGCAAATGAGCTCCAGACACCTGCAACATTTTGTGCACCTGGCTTTATGTGAGCACCAGGAACTTGAACTTGTGTCGTTAGGCTTTGCAAGCAAGGACCTTAATCACTGAGCCGTCTCTCCAGCCCCTCAATGTTATTTATTTATTTATTTATTTTTTCCATGGTAGGGTTTCTCTCTAGCCCAGGCTGACCTGGAATTCACAATGTAGTCCCAGGCTTGCCTGGATCTCACAGTGATCTACCTCCCCAGTGGTGGGATTAAAGGTGTACACCACCACACCCAGCCTGTTTTTAATTTTTATTTTTTATTTTATTTTTTTTTAAGGTTTAAAGAGACTTTATTAGATTAAGGAAGGAAAGAGGCAGAAGCACAGAGAGCTCTGCCATGGGGGAGGCAAGAAGGGGTAAAGCCCCCAATTTTTATTTTGATTGGCTTTAAATTTTTTTTAAAGTTTTGAATATTTGTATTTATTTGATAGGAGACAGAGAGAGAGAGAGAAGGAGAGAGGGAGTGAGGGAGGGAAGGAGAATATGGGTGTTCCAAGGCTTCTTGCTGCTACAAACTCTAGATGAATATGCCACTTTGTGCATCTGGCTTCTTGTGGCTCCTGGGGAATTGAACCCAGGCTGTCAGGCTTTGCAAGAATGCCCTTTTCTGTTTTGGATTCAGGTCTTTCTATGTATTTCAAGCTAGTCCTGCCTCATCCTCCAGAGTGCTAGGATTTGTTGATAATGCTCTACCACTCCCAACTTTGATTGGCATTTTTGGTGACATTTTATTCATTCCTTGCTGTAACTTTTTCCACTCTGCTTTGGCTTCTTTGCATATATGCCAACATCATTTTGAAGACTGCTCAGCCAAGGGCTGACAGGTAAGTGGCATGTCTAGCCTTTCTCATGGAAGATACTGCTACCAGATCATTGCATGTTTCTTCAGGGAGAGCTTCAGAACTCACCCATCTCAGGGCTGCAGGCAGTCACTGCCAGTTTTGAAAGTTGGCACTCATGTTGAAACCTGCCATCTCTGGCTCATTTCAGTAAAGACTTTGCAAATCTTGGCAATCCATTTTAAACAAGCTTAAGCAAAAATTCCATGTCTTGACTTTTTAAAAACTTGGAACAGAAATGAATTCAAGGACCAAGTGGATATGATCAGGACTTGTTTCACGTTTTTCCTGTTTCTGCTGTTTCTGCTTGGCTTTACTTTTTTTTTTCTCTCCAAGGTAGGGTCTCACTCTAAACCAGGCTGACTTGGAACTCACACTCTCTCATCCCAGGCAGGCCTCAAACTCTCCGTGATCCTCCTACTTTTGCCTCCCAAGTGATGGGATTAAAGCTGTGTACCACCATGCCCAGTTCAATCTAGCATATATATATATATTTTTTTTCATTTATTTGTTTGCAAGAAGATAGAGAAAATGGGTATGCCAAGGGCTTCTTGCTGCTGCAAACAAACTCCAGATGCATAAAAAGTCGCATCTGGCTTTAAAGTGGTACTAGAGAATCAAACCTGGGTGGTTAGACTTTGCAGGCAAGGGCCAAAACCACTGAGCCATCTCTCCAGCTGTCCATCTAGTTATCAAGTTTTTTTTTTTTTTTTTTGAGGTAAGGTCTCACTCTAGCCTAGGCTGACTGGAATTCACTATGTATATGTAGTCTCAGGGTAGCCTCCAACTCAACGGTGATCCTCCTACCAAGTCCTGGGATTAAAGATGTGTG
Source organism: Zapus hudsonius (assembly GCA_004024765.1). Lineage (NCBI taxonomy): Eukaryota > Metazoa > Chordata > Mammalia > Rodentia > Dipodidae > Zapus > Zapus hudsonius. Next base: position 21,682 of record PVHP010015082.1, read on the forward strand.
CCATCACACCTGGCTCTGAATATATATAAATAAATTTTGGTTTCAGTCTAGTTTTTTGAGACAGAGTCTACTCTGTGGTCCAGGCTAACCCTGAACTACTCAGATTTCAGCTTTTCCTATGTGCTACCAGTATTTGGTGCAAACCAATTTTAGAAAATTACCACCATCTTTAAAAGTTTCCTTGTGTCTTATTTGTAGCAAACCACTGATTTTCTTTCTGTCAGGCTTTGCAAGCAAGCACCTTTAACCACTGTGGCATCTCCAGCCCTGAGGCAGATGTTTTTCTTTTCTTTTTTTTTTTGTTTTTTTGATGTAGGGTCTTACTCAGGAATTCACTATGTAGTCTCAAGGTGGCCCCAAACTCACTTCGATCTTCCTTCCTCTGCCTCCCCAGTGCTGAGGCTAAAGGCGTGTACCACCATGCCCGACACCCTGAGGCAGTTTTTATATGACAAAGTGGAAAACTTACCCTGTTGGTGGCTTGAAGTTTAGGATTGATTCCAAAGCAGTGAGGACTATTAAATATTTCACATATGTCATATTTGATTCCATTCAACAAAACATTTGTGTTTATTAAAGAATAATAATAAGCAAGTTACTTTTCCTCTTGTAGTATTTTTTAAACTTTTTATTTGATAGCTTCCATAATAGTATTTCTTAAGTTTTGATCTAAATTGAATTGATTAGGTTGAAAGCTTTTACGTAGCAAATAACTAACTCCTCCCATCTGACTAAGCATATTGAGATAGTTTGCTTTGGAGTTGCTCTTTTCTGAAGAGATCCGGTGTGGTCAGAGTGCTCTGGCTGTAGACTAGAGTTGTTCTTTTCTGTAAGTTGAATTGTGGCATTTTTTGACAATATGTGATAAGCAGTAAGAAACAGAACCAAATGGTTTTATTTACTTTTATACAAACTGAATTGCCCTTGTGACCCAGTATAAAATCTAAGTGCTAAAAGCACTTGCTTATTTTGACAACAGAATTAATTGAGTCTAAAGCAGTTGAAATTCCATTTGTAGCAAAGTGGTCATTAGGACTCTTACTTTGGCTTTAGTACTGTCAAAAAAATAACTTGTCCTCTGGTTAAATAGCAGAATGATTTGCAGCAGAGCACATTTGAGGGAGTTGCTGAATGAGCTCTCCTCTCGTGGAGCAGTTCAGATGTGACATGTCACCAGGGGGTCAGACTGTGCATTGACAGCCAGCTGAGCTATCAGCTGGCACTGGGCCAGGCACGCGAAGTCTGTGCCACTTGAGAAGGAAAATCTTTTTGCACATGATTTAATTATTTTATGCGTCGTAGTATATGTAGTTGTATTTCTGTCTTGAACAGAAAAGTCATGTGATGGGACTCCAGCATCTCCATGCATGCTGTGACTTGAAAGGATTTGGAATTTCATATTTCAAAAATGTTTATCATTTTAAATATTTTTCTTGAACATTTTCTTATTTTGAATTGACTTTGAGGTGTCTAGAAAACAAAAAGAAATTAAGATACTTCTATATACTAAAATTTTATGAGGAAAAATGTAGAATTTTTTTAAGTGACTGAATTTTCTGTTATAGGGATACTTTTATTATTTTTGCATATACAAATATCTTAAAATGTTTTTCTATATATACCATATTTATGCTAAGATGATATAAAAGTCCTTTTGTTTATATTTTTATTAAAATATTTGCTTGGTGTCGAGTTTTGCTATTGTTTGTATCTTTCCCCTAGCTTGGACTAAGCCAAAGGCCTAGAGGTTCTGTAGAAGTTACTGGCAAAATGATGTGCTAGGTAGCTGGAGGAGAGTTTTAAAGCAATCACATTTCTGGTTGTCTTGTTTGGGTAGTTTTTCTCAGATTTATTTAAAATATGGCTGTATTTTCCCAGGCTTTACTAGTAATAAGATGTTGGTAATTTAGGTAGTCCTTTCCTTCTTTCTAATTTATACACCAAACAAAAAGTTGCTAATTATGAGATGAGCATACTTAAATCCTTTATTTACCCTTACTGCTCTTCCTGTCTGTCCTCATCTCGTAAATTGTTAACAGGCCTCTAAAGGATTCTAAGAACAAGCTTCAAGCCTTTCATGAAATTCTCAATTTCCAATAAAGCATGTATGTAATGTATTTTGACCTCACCCCCACATTCCCTCCTTGTACCTTCTTCCTCTCCTCCAGCACCTTCTTCATTCGTCCCATTTTGCTCTCATGCCTCTCCTTTCCTTGTTTCGACCCAGTGAGTTAATTCAGGCTTGTTTGCATGGTCACAGTGGGAGCTCGAGGATGGGCGACTTTGCAGTGGTCACAGCACTAATGAGCGTGCTCCCCTGTCTCAGGAGTTGTTCGCTGCCCTCACCTACTCTGGGAGGTGTAGTCTCCCCCATCCATGATGGATATATGGACAGGCTTAATCAGGGGCAGGAAACCCCAGCTGCTGTGAACTCATGAGGTTAAAGCCATGCTGTATCTGGAAGACAGCATTTTGCTGCCCTCCCATTCTCCTGCTCTTTCTTTTACTCCTCAGTGAAATTCCGTGAGCCTGGCAGGGTGGTTTAGGTGTCCCATCTGAGGCTGCTTGCACAGTAGTCTCTCCTCCTCGGCAGTTCTGTCAGGTATGATCTCTGCATTAGCCTCTGCCCAACTGTGATTGAAACAGTACTATTATGGGGAAAACACAGATATTTAGAAGGCAATTTGATATGCTGTCCACTTAGCATAATCTCAACAGTAGGTTTCTCCTTAGGACTTATGACCCTAACCACAGGCTTTACAGTAATAGGTTTACAGTAATAGACATGAATGATTTCCTGTGGAGTGGGCCTCATACCCAGTCAGGGAGATGCCGGTTACTCCCATAATGTTCATGTCACTGTTGCTCCTGTGGGTATATCTGGCTGGCAGGTTGGTTGTAAGGTACACAAGGCCTACAGTTGGGTAGGCCTTGCTGATGCCTTTTCTTCCTTAGCAGCTTGCATAGCACCTACTGGTTATTTCTTGTCAGCACTATGGTGTCTTTTGAGTTATCCCAGTGGTCACCACCATCTGAGAAAGAGAAGCTTCACAAGAGTGAGAGTAGCATTATTATATGTGCATGAACATTAAAAATAACAGTGCTTGTAAGGTAGTTTGGTGGGCTTAATATAAGTACTTAGCCAGACAACAGCAGGCATTACTCCCCTAGGGCTTATGACCTACCCCAACATACGCTTTTGACTAGGTCTTCAGTACCAGGTATGTGTTCCCTTTTGTGGAGCAGGCCTCCAGTCCCAATTAGAGAGCAGTTGGTTTCCCCCACAAGAGACATGCCACTATTGCCCCAGTTGGCACATTTGGCCTGACTGGCCAGTCTTAAGACTTGTGAGGTCCACTGCTGTTCACCACCGTTGATGACCTCTCTCTCATAGGGCTGCAGGCAGCCATAGCTGTTCCCAGCTTTCGTGGAGGAGGTTTGTAGCTCAGCTCTAGCTTGATTTCTCAGTGACCTGCAGTCCAAGCATGTGTGGTTGAAATATACCATTTTATGACGTGTAAAGGTAGTCTGTCAGCTCTGTCATCTCAGGATTAATGTACTTATTTTCTGGTAACTTTTCCTTTGTTATCTCTTGTTCTACAATATATCTCTTTCTAGCACTCTTAAGATCGCCTTGCTAGGTGTGGAGGGGGAGGAGACTCCTGACATCAAAGTTTTTCCTATTGCCTGCAAACTTTAGTTTGAATTTCTCACCTGCTAATACAATTAGAGATCTTGATTACAATCCTGGATCTGCCTTCTAATCAGTATGTAATTATTTACTTAAGGCTTAATATTTCCCAAGGATTGTTCTAGGAGTTGAGGGTAGAATGAGAATGTAGATGAGGTACCGAACTTACATTCCAGAAGCATTTAGTGTTTTGAAACTCTTCTCCCATGAGCACAACCAAGAATTGAGCACTTGCCTCTTGCTGTGTGTTTTCTCCCATCGACTGTGCCGCAGGGTCCTTGAAAGCAGAAACTGTAGATGTCCAGTTCTGTGCTGTTGCATATAAACTATGTGGACGTCCAGTTCTTTGCTGTCACATATAAACTATGTAGATGTCCAGTTCTGTGCTGTCACATATAAACTATGTGGCTGTCCAGTTCTGTGCTGTCACATATAAACCGTGTGGACGTCAAGTTCTGTACTGTCACATATAAACTATGTGGACATCCAGTTCTGTATTGTCACATATAAACTGTGTGGACATCCAGTTCTGTGCGGTCACATAAACTGTGTAGATGTCCAGTTCTGTACTGTCACATATAAAAGGAGGCAAAGGTAGAAGGATAGCTGTGAGTTTGAGGCCAGCCTTGGACTAGAGACATCCAGGTCAGCCTAAGCTAGAGTGAGACTCTGCCTTGAAAAAAACAAAACAAAAAAGTTACTGAGACTTTAAGCTTGTCGTGTTTATGCACATCTTTTTTTTTAAAGATGTCCAGAGCTTATAAGTAAATCAACTCTTTATTCATTTTTTTAAAGCAGAGAGAGAGAGAGAGAGAGAGAGAGAGAGAGAGAGAGAGAGAGAGAGAGAGAGAGAGAACGCACACCAGGGCCACCACCTTGTGGGTCCTGGGGAATTGAACCTGGGTCCTTAGGCACTGGAGGCAAGTGCCTTAACTGCTGAGCCATTTCTCCAGCCCTATGCACATCTTTAATCCCAGCATTTGGGAAGCTGAGGTAGGAGGATTCCATGAGTTTGAGGCCCTCTTTGGCCACAGAGTGAGTTCCTGATCAACCTGTTTCAAAAGCAAACAAACAAAAAAGAAAACTCAAAAACAAAAAAGCAAGTGACAAAAATTATTGGTATTTTAAAAATACTTATTTGCAAGCAGAGAGAAAATGGGCACATGCCAGGGTCTCGAGACCCGATGCAGACAAACTCCAGATGCAGGTGCCACTTTCAGCATCTGGCTTTCCATGGGTACTGGGGAACCCTGGGCATCATTGGGCTCTGCAGGCAAGTGCCTGACCTGCTGAGCCATCTCTTCAGCCCTCATCAGCCCTTATTGGTATTTTAATTTGCTGTCAATAACACTAGAACACATTATAGGATGATTAAAAAGATGTCAGTTTTTCTTTTTAAAAATATTTTATCTATTTTATTTGAGAGAGAGAGAGAGAGAGAGAGAGAGAGAGAGAGAGAGAGAGAGAAAGAGAGAGAGAGAGCAGATAGAGAGAATGGGCTCACCAGAGCCTGTAGCCACTGCAAATGAACTCCAGGCACATGCGCCTGTGCATCTAACTTTATGTGGGTACTGCGGAATCAAACTTGGGTCCTTCTGCTTTGTAGGCAAAACGCCTTAACCGCTAAGCCGTCTCTCCAGACTCCAATTTTTCTTTTTTGAGACAGAATTTCATGTAGTGTAGGTTGGCCTTCGGCACCCTATGTAGGTGATGGTGACCTTGAACTTCATACCTCTACCTCCCAAGTGCTGGAATCACTCTTGTGTACCATCACACTTGGTTCATTCTGTTTCGGGGATCAAACCCAGGGCTTCATGCATGCTAGGCAATCATTCTACCAACTGAGCTACATACTCAGCCCTTTTATCAATTGAAATTTAAAAATGTTAAAAAGGCCTATTATACTGAAATTTATCTGATAATTGTTTTCTAATAGAGGTTGTTCTTTCCCTCACCTAGGCCTTATTGAATTCGAAGAGTGTGACCCCGCTAGCGCAGTTGAAGGTGAGTTAACTACTTGTAATGTGCCAACTTATAATGTAGGCAGTGTTTCCTGTTCATTGAACAAATAGAGGGGCTGTTGTCCACCAGTATCTGCATAGTGTTAAAATATTTATATCATGGTCCTGGGTATTGAGCTCAGGGCCTCACATGTGCTTTGTAGTTGCTCTACTCCTGAGCCACACACCACAGCCCAAAAATACATATTAAAAGGTAAAATAAAATAGGTACTTATTTTCAAATATACCTCGGGATTGTTTTTTCTGTTGCCATCTTTTCTCTTTCTGACGTCATACATAAAGAACTCATTACTTCACGTTGGTGTATAGTGGTCATTCTAGAGTGGATAGCCTTTTATTTATTAGTGAGATTATATATTAATGTTAATATCACCATCATTCAAAATGGGTGATGAGTGGATTTGGAGGAAGAGTCCACAGGAGCCTGATTCCTAGTGTGAAACCTGAGATGCTTACTCTTTTTTACATTTTATTACATTTTATTTATTTATTTATTTTGTTTTTTTGAGGTAGGGTCTCACTCTAGCCCAGGCTGACCTGGACTTCACTCTGTAGTCTCAGGCAGGCCTCGAACTCACGGCGATCCTCCTACCTCTGCCTCCCAAGTGCTGGGATTAAAGGCGTGCACCACCATGCCCGGCTTTTTTTTTACATTTTACATATCTTGTTAACTACTAGAATTAATTGGAAAATAATATTGTTTTTTCTATTTTTAAAAATGATAAATTTTTTTATTTTAAAATATTTTATTTATTCATTTTCAAGCAGATAGAGATAGATAGATAGATAGAGATAGAGAGAGAGAGAGAGAATGCACCAGGGCCACCACCGTGTGGGTCTGGCTTATGTGGGACCTGGGGAATTGAACCCAGGGCCTTAGGCACTGGAGGCAAGTGCCTTAACTGCTGAGCCATCTCTCCAGCCCGATAAATTTATTTTTGAGGTTATCAGTTCCCCTTAGGCCTTGGCATCTTATACTCACTAGCCATTTGAGAGGAATCATTATTTAAATTCTCTAAATTTAAACTTAAAAAACTTGGCTAGGTGTAGTGACTCACACCTTTAATCCCAGCATTTGGTTGGGAGGCCGAGGTAAGAGATTGCTGTGAGTTTAAGGCCAGCCTGGAACTACAGAGTGAGTTCCAGGTCAGCCTGGGCTGAGGTAGAGTAAGACCCTACCTTGAAACCCCTTACCAAATTAAATACGTAAAAAATATGAAATATTTATTTAATTTATTAATGAGAGACCCACTATGGGTATGCCAGGGCCTCTTGCTGCTACAAATTAACTCCAGATGCTTACACCACTTTGTGGTTTTATGTGGGTACTTTGGGAATTGAATCCTGGGTCATCAGGCTTTACAAATATGTGCCTTTAACTGCTTAGCCATCTCCCCAGCCCAGCTTTAACTTTTTGTTGTAAAATGAGGATAATTGAAAATACCTATACTGTGAGAATAAAATTAATAGCTTGTTTTTAAAATATTCTGCAATACAGATGTGTGGTTTAGGATGTTAGCCTTTCCTCTAGGTGAGTAGATTCTTGTGCTGAGTTAAGAAACAAATCCTTGAAATTCCTTATCAGTAAAACGAGGAGTTCTTAGGTGACCCGAGGTCTCTTGCTGCTTACTTCCCAGAGTAAATAAGCAGTTAATAAAACTTAGGTGCTGAACTTTCAACAATCAATAGCGTTAGTAACCTTTGAAATAGTTTTTTTTGAAATCGTTTTATCATATGGAGGATGAAGAACAGCTGCTCTGGGATGGTTGGGTCTATTTCTAACATTTTATTAGAGATAATAGACACAGAAATGTGATATGAATTCTCCATGTTACATTTCTCCCATCCAAGTACTAACCAGGCCTGACCCTGCTTAGCTTCAAAGCAAGATCAGATGAGATCCCATGCGTTCACTGTGGTGTGGCTGTACACTCCATGTTACATTTTTTAAAATTAAATTAATTTATTTGAGAGAGTAAGAGACAGACAGAGAGAGAATGGGTGTACCAGGGCCTCCAGTCACTGCAGATGAACTCCAGATACATGTGCTCCCTTGTGCATCTGGCTTTACATGGGCACTGGGGAGTTGAACTCCGGTCCTTCTGCTTTGTGGCCTTAACCTTAAGCTAAGCTATCTCTCCAGCCCTTCATGTTACATTTCTAATGAGTCTTTTGTGTCATCTTTTTTTTTTTAAAACAACACATTTATATTTTGTGATCCTGTAGACAAGGAACATGATTTGACCTGTATTTGTAACAAATCTAATACAATGAATGGTATAAAGTGGTTTTTAAAATAATTTTATTTATTTATTTGCAAGCAGAGAGTGATAGACACACAGAGAGAATGGGCACACCAGCCAAATGCAAACAAACTCTAGCTGCATGCGCCATTTTGTGAATCTGGCTTTACAGGGCACTGGGGAATCGAACTTGGGTCATTAGGCTTTACAGGCAAGCACCTTAACCATTGAGCCATCTCTCCAGCCCTATACAAGTTTTAAGATGTCTCTATGCTTTTTTTGCCTGAGGTTATGTAAGGAATACTTACTAGAAGGCAAGAGAATTTCATTAAATGAATATACTATAATCTTTGATGAATAATAGGGTATATTGTATTAACGTAAGAAAACTTCAGACTATGACTGGTTTAAGTTGTACAGTTTAGTGATTTATACTTTTATTTTTATTTATTCATTTGTGGTTTCTTGTTTTGTTTTGTTGAGATAGGATCTAATTCTATCCCAGGCTGGCTTTTAACTCTCAGCTTCTCCTACCTCTGCCTCCCAAATTCTGGGATTAAAGGCATGTGTGTGTGGTTTGTTTTTGGTGGTGGGGGGGGGGGCAGTCCTGTTATGAAGCCCAGGCTGACCGCAGCTTCCTGGGCCTCATTCTAAGCGAACCACTGCTGTTGGAGACACTAAGTTTTCATCCTAAGTTTACGTTAATGCTTCTGAGCAAATTTGTCTGAATACTCAAAATTTTTGTACAGTTATGAGAAACAATTATATTTTGTAACAATATGCATTTATTTTAAAGGTATAAAACCAAGGAAAAGAAAGACTTTTGCTTTGCCGGGAATAATAAAGAAGGAAAAGGATGCAGAATCTGTGTGAGTAATTTAAATATTGCCAAAATCCTTTGCGTTGTTATAGTAATTAAGAATTGTTTTAATTGTGGAAAGAAAGGAGTCTATTGTAAAACACTCAGTATATGTTTAAAGTGAAAAATCAGCCATTCAGAGTATCTAAATTTGCTAGTTTCTCTGATTTCAGTCATAGTATTCAGTTTTTTTATTCCTTTATAATTTTAGGATATTATAGTTAAAACTGTAATATTTTAAAGTTAAAACTTTAAGATGCTTTTCTTTTTATAAAATGATACATGCATAGTTTTAAACATTTAACAAAGGTGCAGAGAAAACAGTCATATTACCTCAGGGAAAAGTTCTAGTTTTTGATGAAAAGTCTTTTAGATAACTCTAAGCAAACAGACACATAGAAATATATGTATACATAAAGGGAAATATTAAATGGTGTAGGGGCTAACATGTTTTACCATTTATAATAGGTCTTTACTTTCAAATCAAATATTTGGTCCACTTGTAAGTTTAATTGATCTTTTAAAAGTAAAAAAAAAACCTAATATACAAAGACTGTATAGGTAAGCACATAAGAAATTTGACTTTTCTATTATTACCTTAATTAAGTATCTTGGTTACACATCAGAGATACCTGGGATATTAAAATGAATACACTAGTGCCAGCCAGGACCCATCTCAAGCCAGTTAAATTAGACCCTTTGGTCGCAAGGAGTCAGCATTTTTTTTTGTTTGTTTTTTGATTTTTTGAGGTAGGGTCTCGCTCTAGTCCAGGCTTGTCAGCATTATTTTTGTTTTAAGTAGGCTATATGTTTTCTGGTGTAATGGAGGGTTGAGAAACAGTAATCTATGATTTTTAAAAATTTATTTTGCTTATTGACAGTTTCATACATATATATATGTGCTTTGATCATGTTCTCCCTTTCCCTGTCTTCTCTTGTGCTCCTTCTCCTGCCTAAACCTTCTTCCAACTGGTTCCTCTTCCACTTTGACGTCATTGTGGTGTGTGAGCATGGGCAACTGACAGTGGACGCACCACTGAAGAAAGTGCTTCTGTCCCTAAAGCTGTTACCTGCAGGAACTCCTCAGGGAGGAGAGCGGGCCTCTCCGTGAGGGAGTGTAGATGAGCCCATGAAGACTGTAGTCCCTAGCACTCCTTCCACCCTGTGCCTTTTACATTCTTTCTGCCGCAGTGTCTCCTACCTTGGGGGGGTGGATTAGATGTGCATTCAGAGCTGAGCACTTGACATGTTCTTATTGTGACCTATCATGAATAGATAGTCTCAAAGGAATCATTTTTTCTCTAATTACTCTGTTTAGACTAAAGAGACTAATCAAAGTCTAGAGTGTTTTCCAGACTCAGAAACATTTTCTGAAGTTTAGTTTAAAGTTACTATTTCTCTCACGTGATCAGTGGAACTTTTCAGCATCAGAGAATACTTTGTGCTTTAGATCTTCCTGGTTCTGTTTATTAACTGAGGTGCTGAAGAGTGTCCTACTCTAAATGCCTGCCTCTCCTTTTTCCTCTAAGTGGTATTTGGTTAAAAAATTAAGACCAGTTGCAAAGTGATATATATCTGTGATTACCAACTTTTCAGCAAATGTTTTCCTGAGCATTTGAAAAAATTTTTGAGAGAAAGAGGCAGACAGGAAGTGAGAATGGGCGTGCCAGGACCTCTTGACCCTGCAAACAAACCCCGGAAGCATGGGCTACTTTGTGCATCTGTCTTTACATGAGTACTGGGGAATTGAACTCAAGCCATTGGGCTTTGCAAGCAAGTGCCTTTAATGGCAGAGAGAGGATGGCTGTGAGTTCGAGGCCACCCTGAGATTACATAGTGAATTCCAGGTCAGCTTGGGCTAGAGTGAGACCCAACCTCGACAAGATAAAACAAAACAAAAAAACAAAATGTACTAGAAAGCCTTATAGAACCAGTGGCTTCATCAGTATAATTTATGAGTATATTCTAGAAAAGAATTCCCTTGAAAAGTCATCTTCAGAACCTGTGTAAACTGTTGGTGTTTTGTCAGCTGTTATGGGTATAAGAATACCTATTTTTAAATTTTAAAATAAGTTGGTATACTTTAATTTTTATGATTTGACTTCTCTAAATATTTTTGTATAGGCCAAATAAAAGCATGTTTGAATACCAATATTTTAGATTTGGTATAAATAGCAGATATTTTAAATTATTAAATATTTCTGATATTTTGTTTGTTTTAACAGGGAATGCCCTGATGCTGATTCACTTGTAAGTAGATTTCACTACAATTTAAATTAGCTGTTTTCATTAGAAAAAAACCCTGGCATATTTGAGTGATTTACTAGTCTTTCAATAAAAAGTACTAGCCATGTTCTAAATTCAGTAGGAAAACTATTCTGTGTAAATTTTTTAAAAAATTTATTTGCAAGGAGAGAGAGGGAGGGTGGGAGAGAGGGATGGGGAGGGAGAATGGGCACACCAGGGCCCCTAGCTACTACAAACTCCAGGTGCATGCACCACTTGGTGCACCTGTCTTTATGTGAGTTCTGGGGAATCGAACCCAGGTCGTTAGGTATTGCAGGCAAGTGCCTTAACCACTGAGCAATCTCTCCAGCTCAGGAAAATTACTTTAAAGGTTCACTTTTGCTTTTACATTGCCTTATGCTTACCTAGAAAGTATCTCATTACCTTTGAAAAATGAGCATTGTACTTTTAAAATTAGAGGAGTTCCACATCAACATGCTTTTTCTTGGGAAACGAGCAAAATATCACAGAAAAGATCTGTATTTTTCTTTTTCTTTTTCTTTTTATTTATTTATTTATTTATTAATGTTTTGTCTGTATTGATAGTCATGAGATTTTTTAAAATATTTTATTTATTTATTTATGAGAGAGAGAGAGAGAGAGAGAGAGAGAGAGAGAGAGAGAGAGAGAGAGAGAGAGAGAGAATGGGCACATCAGGGCCTCCAGCCACTGCAAGTGAACTCCAGACACATGCGCTCTCTTGTGCATCTGGCTGTATATGGGCACTGGGGAATCGAACTCTGGTCCTTCTGCATTGTAGGCAAATGCCTTAACCGCTAAGCCATCTCTTCAGCCCTATTTTTCTTTTTAGATGTGGTATTGTTAACTGATTCTGTCTTAGCTCTAAAGGACAGCCTCTTGTGCTCATGAATTTGGGTTTCCATGGGGGAGTCATTTCAGAATGATAGCAGCAGCACCATCGTCCTCTTCTAGGCTAAGTGTTTCTTTCTCTGTATTTAAGGAAGATAATGGATAGAGTGGATGAGTAGAGCAGCAAGCACTGAAAGTGATGTGTAGACATTTGTCAAAAGTGTCATTAGATATATTACTGCTCATGTAATAAGTGTAGGAGTTCAAATACTCTTAATCCATTGTTTCTGCTTGCAGAACTTTGTTTTCTTTTGCCCCAAACTGGTGATCTTTGCATTATGAATCAGAATAAAGTACTGAAAATACTTTGTGCAACATTATATTTTATGTAACTTTGGTACCTAGTATTTTTATTTTCTATTTTGACTTTCAAGTAAGAAAGTTATTGTTGTGATCAGCTTTCTAGTTGCTGCGCAGAAAGAACCCAAGCAAAAGTGGCTTGTGGGGGAATGGGTTTATTTGGCTTATGGACTCGAGGGGAGACTCCATCCTGGCAGGGAAGACGATGGCATGACCAGAGGGGTAGACATCACCTCCGCCACAGCACTGGAAATAGTGGCAGGAAGGTGTGCCAAATACTGGCAAGAGGGAGCTGGCTTATAACCTCCATAGGCCTGCCCCCAACAACACAGCTCTAGTGAGGTTCTAATTCTTGAACTGCCATCAGCTGAGGATCGATCAGTCAGAACACATTCAATTTTTTGTGGGGGACACCTGGATCAAACCATGACAGTCCGCCCCTGGCCCCCACAAACTAATAATCATACCTGATGTAAATACAATGTGTTTAAGCTCAACTCCCAAGTCCCCACAGCTTTCAACTGAGCCATAATACCAAAAATAAACCCGTAATGGCACAGAACATTGATACTGTAACACATGAGGCACAGCAAAAACAGATTGAACCAATACAAGATTTAAAACAAGCAGGGCACCATCAATCTCTAACTCCAAGTTCAATGATTCTAACCAATAACAGGTCTCTTGGAGATTCAATTCCGAACCTCCAGCTCAGCTACTCACAGTCTGGGAAAACTTCATCCGGTGCTGGCAGCTTGCCTTGGCACCTATCTATAGTCCTGGAATTCTTTGGGTCTCCATTGCAACCCACAGTTCATCCTCATGGCTTTATTGGGCTCCATGCAGGCAACCTAGCACACCTGCTTCACATGCCGATGGCCATTTTTCAAAAACAAAACTGTTGCAAATCCAATGACCCTCTGTTCTTGCATTTGTTATACTTCACAGAACCAGGTGGGCTACCAATTTGTTAATCCGGGGGGGGGGGTGGAAACAAAGCATTCAGGCCCCTTACTTCAAAGAGTCTGCATTCTTCCTGTTGTTTCGATGCAGACCAGCTGGCCCAATCTCAATGGTTGTCATCTCTCAAACAATTGCAGGTGAACGGGCAGCAGTTTTGACCCAAAGTTCTTTCTTTCAGTGCCACCTCCATCTGCTCACACCAGTCCATCTTTACATCAAGCAACCCTGCACAGGTTTCCAGGATACAGGCAGGCATAACGCAGTGAGCCTCTCACACAAACTGCTTCTGGCACAGTCCTGACCAAGTTCTTTCTCACCCTAGTAAGCCAAACCTCACAGTCTATAGTTCTTCCATGAAGCTGTGCTCACAGCATTGCGAGGCATCTCTTAAGACAAGGTTTCAAATCCTTCCATATTCTTCCTGCAGATCACTTCCAAAAGGTCCAAAGCCACAGAATCAGGGTTCCAGAAGCAACAGATGACCCGACTCATTGTACCAAAACTGTTGCAGTCAGCTTTCTAGTTGCTGCGCAGGAAGAACCCAAACAAAAGTGGCTTGTGGAGGAATGGGTTTATTTGGCTTATGGACTTGAGGGGAGGAGACTCCATCCTGGTAGGGAAAACGATGGCATAAGCAGAGGGGTGGACATCACCTGTGACACAGCACTGGAAATAGTGGCAGGAAGGTGTGCCAAATACTGGCAGCGGGGAGCTGGCTTATAACCCCCATAAACCTGCCCCCAACAACACAGCTCTAGCGAGGTTCTAATTCTTGAACTGCCATCAGCTGAGGATCGATTGCTGAGAACACACTCATTTGTTTGTGGGGGACACCTGGATCAAACCATGACAGTTATAATTTGTTAATCAATTTATATTAAAATTAAGAAATTAAGACATAATGAGCATTGGAGTTAAAAATCATCAGCATCTTTTTTTCTTTCTTTTTTTTTTTTTTTGGTTTTTCGAAGTAGGGTCTCACTCTAGTCCAGGCTGACCTAGAATTCATTATGTAGTCAGGGTGGCCTTGAACTCATGGCAATCCTCATACCTCTGCCTCCTGAGTGCTGGGATTAAAGGTGTGTGCCACCACGCCTGGCCATCAGCATCTTTTGAGCTGTACCATTTCTCTTACCATCTGCCTGATTCCTCGTCTAATAGTTAATGAAGTCAGCAGATGTGTTTATCACTTATTGTAGTTCTCAGCATGCATCATATTTTGGAATTAATTATTTATAGCATTTATTTGATGATTACAAAGTTGAATAAAAGCCTTTAACATTTCAAGCTTTATATATATTCCCTTAACTAAAATATCTAAAATTCTTTGTTATCTAATTGATAGTATTCTGAGATGACCAATATTAATCAATTTTAGACTTTAGGTAGGACTTAGGAGTTAGGAAATGGCTAAAGAGAACACAATATCCTAACGCCATATAAGAATTACTATATTTAGAAAAAATACACCATAAAAGGTTTTGTATCACCACATTGGCAAAATGTATTTGCAAGATATTTTCAACAAAGGGCTAGTTACTTTCATTTTTAAATTAGTTAATTTATTTTTCCTTTCTATAACTTTTATACAAATCAGTACAGAAATTAAGCAAGTGCTTAGTAGGGAAAGGACAGAAAATGAAGACAATCGCATCTTCTGAAAGATGATCAAGGAAATGAAAGTCATGATTAACCAGAATGAGTGCTATTCAGAGCTGATGCCAAATGAAACCAGTGAAAAATAGTCTCACATTATATTAGCAAAAGTGTTGATAAGTTCATGCTGTTGGTATAAGTGTAAATTGATACAGTCTATTTTCTGGATAGTCTGACGATACTGCCTCAGAAAAGAAATGCACATTCTTTTTGACCCTGTAATCTTCTGCTGGCAATTTACTGTTATGGTCGTCATAAAACTTCCTGTCCCTGTAATATGCACATGCGTCCTGTTAACTGAGGTGTATGCTTATATAGAAGGTAAGAGAGAAGGAAAAGATAGAGGTTTACTTCAACTTTATATTGTGAGTACATCATAGAAAAAATTGGCATATTAAGGCATCCATCAGCACGAGAACTGGCTGAATAAATAATTAAGCATCCACTTGATGGGAGTGATAGTCCGAAGTTACAAAGAGTTAGGTTGACCTGTCTATCTATATGCAAACAGCTTTCTAATTAAAAAATATGGGCTTTTGAGCAATTGCTGTTTTTACAAAATACGTAAACATGTAGGTAAAGCTGTTAACTCCTTTTTAAAGAGTGTTACCTATGGGCAGAAAGATGACTGTGATGGTCTGGTTGGCAGGAAAAGTAGGCTTTCATTTTGTTGTTCTTTTTATTTACGATCCATTATTATGAGCTATATATGACTTTTTCTTACTCTGGTTAGTGTTTAAAAACAGCAGTAGACTGTCTCGAGGAAACTTACTATTCATTTTCTATACCCTTCTTTGTTTGTTTTGAGGTAGCAGGCTGTTCTGGAACTCACTCTGAAACCCAGGCTGCCTTAAACTCAAGGCCATCTTCCTACCTCAGTCTCCTGAGTGTTGTTTTTTTTTTTTTTGTTTTTTCAAGGTAGGGTCTTGCTCTAGCCCAGGCTGACCTGGAGCTCACCATGTAGTCTCAGGGTGGCCTTGAACTCACAATGATCCTCTTACCTCTGCCTCCCAAGTGCTGGGACTAACTAAAGGCATGCTCCACCACTCCTGGGTCTCTTGTTTCTCTTTTGAGTTTGTGTAATTTTTTTTTTAATAGAGGAACCACATTTTTTGAAAGTTGAATCAAGGAAGTGTAAATTGCTTTTTGCCATTATCCCCAGTCAAGCAGATTATGAAACATTCTGCTGACTGTTAGGTTTCCTGTTTTGACATCTTCAAAGCCATAATTACAGTATCATAACTAGGATTTCGTCACTCATTCAGTCAAATCAGCATTTCCTTACAACCAGAACCCCTGTTGTAGGTTGTCTTCTAACCACTGAGCTAGCTCCCTGTCCAGTGGTTGCCTTTTTAGCATGACTTTACTCTCCCCGCTTTAGTTATGGTAGCAGCTAGTAATCGATCTTCCTGCCTGCCTGCCTGCCTGCCTGCCTGCCTGCCTGCCTGCCTGCCTGCCTGCCTGCCT